>JAXIVJ010000982.1:0-162029 GCA_036785665.1 Chirona hameri
ACATGCTCCGAAGCCAGCGCCGTCCTGCCCGGTGGAGGGCCCCTCCGTGCTGACTAGGGACCCATTCGGCATGTTCAGGGGCCCTTCTGACCCACCTAGGGGCCCTTTTGGTCTGGTTAGGGTCCTCTCTGACCTGCACAGGGGCCCTTGTAACTTCCCGGGGGCCCTCTGGTCTGTTCAGGGACCCCCCAACCTGCTATGGGGCCCTTATCACCTGGCAACGGACTGTGCTGACCGCTTTGTCGCCCTGCCGACACATACTCAGGAGTCTCTCGACCTGCCCAGGGGCCATTTGTGCAGGCTAGGGGCCCATTCGACATGTTCAGGGGGCCCTCTGACCAGCCCAGTGGCCCTTTCGGTCTGGTCAGGGGCCTCTCTGACATGCACAGGGCTCTTTTGAACGTACAAGGGGCCCTCTGGTCTTTCAGAGAGGGCCCTGGTGGCCCTAAAGGGCCTCAGAAGTGCTCTAAACTCTCTAAAGACCACAAAGAGCCCATGATACCGCGCGGTCTCGTCGGCCTTTTTCGGCGCGCTGCGCGCACCGAAAAGGGCCCTCGCGCGCCGAAAAGCGCCTCGCGCGCCGAAAAAAAAGAGAAATAAAAAAGCCCCCTCCCCCTGGCCTGCAGGGGGAGGGGGCGGCTGCACCCACCGCCCCCTTGGCTACATGCCTGCCAGGGGCCCCTCCAGTCTGGCTAGGAACTCATCCGGCATGTTCAAGGCCCCTTCCGACCGACCCAGGGACCCTTTCGGTCTAGCCAGGGGCCCCTCTGACTTGCCCAGGAGCCCCTCCGATCTGCCCAGCGACTCTTTTGGTCGGACTGCGCTGGCTGCTTTGTCGCCTTGCGACATGCTCCTAGGGCCCTCTGACATGCCCTGTGGCCCCTCCGAGCTGACTAGGCGCCCATTTGGCATGTTCAAGGGCCCTTCTGACCCAACTAGAGGCCCTTTCGGTCTAGTCAGGGGCCCTCTGTTCTGTCCAGGGGCACTCCAACCTGCTCAGGGCCCCTTATGACCTAGCAATGGACTGCGCTGGCTGCTTTGTCGCCCTGCCGACATGCTCAGGGGCCTCTCGACCTGCCCAGGGGCCCCTCTGTGCTATCTAGGGGGCCCATTCGACGTGTCCAGGGGCCCCCTGACCCGCTCAGGGGCCTTTTCTGTCTGGGCAGGGGCCCCTTTGCCATGCACAGGGCTCTTTTGAACGTACAAGGGGCCCTCTGGTCTTTCAGAGGGCCCTGGTGGCCCTAAAGGGCCTCTGAAGTGCTCTAAACTCTCTAAAGGCCACGCTTCGCGTGGTAAAGAGCCCATGATATCGCGCTTCGCGCGGTCTCGTCGGCCCTTTTTGGCGTGCGCAGCGCGCCGAAAAGGGCCCTCCTGGCATCCAGGGGGGGGGGGCGCACCCGCCGCCTCCTTGGCTATGTCCCTGATCTCAGATGACATCAAAACGTTGCGAAGGTGAAACGACGAGCACCGTTCAGGGACGCATATTCGCGCGCCATATCCCAATCAGGAACCTCGCGCGTCTCCTGATGGACATGGCACTTGGCAGACTGCCACAACAGAGTTGAGCTTGCGCTGCTTCATCGCACCCCGAGACAGTCTGAGAGAACATTCAGCTCGTCCGCCCGCCAGGCTGGCCAAAAAGGGCCCAGCTGGCGGTTGGAGGGGCAGCTGCCCCTCCTGCCCCCCCCCCCCCCGTGGCGCCGGCCCTGGATGAAACCATTTCTGATCAAATAACACATGCGGAAAGAACGTGGTAGGGAATGCATTTATTTGACATAGGATACAAATTATGCCAGCCTTTATGCCGTAAACATTACCGAAATTTGTTACGTACATACATACATAGGATGGGTATTATAAGACTAACAGACAAGAGAGCTCCACAATATTTCTATTCATAAAATATTATCGGCCCAATGTTATCGACTTGATATTATCAGATAATCAAAGCGTAAGCGATGATCATGCTTGAAGTGAAGTTGCCTTTTTAAAAGTGAATGTATCTATTAGATAACACATGCAAGGACGTCATTCATATTGGAATATCACGCACACACGCATACTAGCGGCAAATGAAACTGAAACTGGAAGAAAATTGCTCTTTCATGGAAAGCATGAATATGGCAGTTTTTCCCTTCGTCTACTGAAATGCAGCTTGATTAACATTAGCTGGCCGCATCATTATATAACCGTGTAGACATATGTCTACACGGCTAGTAACCGTGTAGACATATGTTTTTGTTTGCATAAATCCTGGGTCGTGGAAGGCCTACATCATTTTGTGAAAGATTTGGTTCATGAATGGAAGCCGCCTTATATTGTATTGCATTTTAAGCCCACGACAGGTAAGGCTACAAATCTATTAATCAAGATTTGAGTCCCGGAAACGATTTCCCGCATTCCAGACATTAAACAGCCTGCCGCAAGACCAAGGATGGCACCGCTCCCACGTAATGTCACTATGTGTCGGCAGACAGACCCACGTGGGCACACGTCTTCTGTCGGCGCCAGGCCCAGATTATTCCCCCACTTTGACCCCGGAACGAGAATTTGATGTCAGTTTCAGAGCCGTGTTCACGCCCAAAACGCTTCCGTTCACCATTGTCTCTCAATCAGCCGTTCAAAGCACCCTAATACTCGCCGGAAATCCGGGAGCGATGAGCGCGCTCGGCGCCAGCCGTCTCTTGCAGGGGTCCGGGCCGCCACCAGCCGTCTCGATTAACCCGGCATTGGCTGGGTCTCAGCCGAACGTAATTGGCGGGGGTGGGGGAGGAAGGGGGGTGGCGTTTTTGGCCCACTTCTTCCGAACCAATAACTGCAGCGAGACGCACAAGGCCGCAATCGAAAGCTCTCATTGAGACGCATCCACAGCATACACGATATTGTCAAAGTAAGATCACATGTCAGGTCACGGTCAGGTCAAAGGTAAAAATTGAGATATTTGAGTTTTTGGGCCATGCTTTCCATCCAAAGTCTTAGATTGCGACTATTATCACACAAAGTGCTCTCAAAGGTATAATACATATCCCGCATAAGCAAACGTGAAATTGTAAGCAAAGGTCAAGTTCAAGGTCAGGTCACAAAAGGTCACAGGTCTACGAAAGTCATGCAACACATGTTGTATGGGTTATTTTACACGTATAATTTGATAGCAGCAGTCATTTTCACAACCTGACACCATATAAGGTCAAGGTCAGGTCACATAAGGTCAAAATATGAAATTGATAAATATAAATAGGAAAGGCGTGTATTTTGCACCAGTTTTGTCTCAGAAATACAGTGCTGGTGTGGTGCGTCATATCACTTTATTGCAGCTCTTTAGCGTTCCGTATTTCCGCAACTTGATTTGTTTACAATTCGTCAGTTCTACCAGAGTAAATCTAGAGAATTCTCTAACGTATATAATTAGGCAACTTTTTATGTTTATTGCTAATGTGATTCATCTGCGGTTTGCTTTCCGTCTTTGTATTTCTCGTATAACTTATTTAACTTAATCTGTCCGCAATCTGTAGAGTAACTCGCGACTTTTATGTATATCTGTATACAGAAGTGTCTTCGTACCCGGCAACGCGCGTAACTTTCTCTTGCTTTCCGCTCCTGGTCGCGACCTCACGTTGCTCGTCATACGATTTATTTAGTTACTTGGTTTGTAATCTGTCATACGTCATAGCCTCATATCATATTATCACATTATATAGCTGTCAACTGTTTAAAGCTTGGTCTCCCTTCAGGTTCTTATTATGTAGTCCCGATCGCCTGATCGGTTTGCTCGTTGTCTTCTCGGCGCCATGTTCCCGCCCGAGTCGCTCATCTGATATACGTCTGACTGCCCGGGTTGGCACTCGGCAGTCATTCGGTGTCATTTTCTCGTCTCCTCTTGTCGGTTCATTCTGTTTCGTTTGTCTGCAGATTGTTTGCCCAAATACATTGTGGGCGTGAGTCGACTTGGTTTCTCCCACCAGCGCCCCACACTGGCATTAATTTGTTTGTATCTGGTCACTAAAATATAAAAAACGCAAATTCTATTCAAAATATGACGTCATCAGTTACTCATACTTAGGGAGCGATAAGTCAGTCAAAAATAAAGATATTGCTTTTAAATTTGGTTTGGGTATTGTTCACATGTGGTTCTTCAATATATCTTCCGGTTTGTTGGAAATATTCAAAAATGTTGATTTTGAGGCCATTTGAAAAAACGTTTTTTGGGGGATCAAACCCCAACATTTTCACAAATCAGAGATAGCCATTTTGTAGTCCTTGCCATTCAGTGTTCTGAAATTACTTTTTGAACACATGCAGAGAGGTAACAAAACTGCCCATGTGAAGAGGTAACAAAAATAAGAAAACCAAAATATATCTTAATTTTACTCACGTACTACACAAATATGAAATAAGTGATCATCCAGAGGTGAAACTCCTCATCAAGATTGTAAGGAATATGACATAAGTTGATACAATTCAATATTTGTTTCAATGTTAGCATAACCACATACAAACTAGTTTCCTATTGACATTTTTTCATTTTCAAATATACATTCCATAATATAACCAAGATATACACAATTCAGCAAGCATAGTGATCCAGTTCACAGTTCAACTTAAGATTGTAAGGAATATGACAAAGATGATATAATTAAATAGTATGCTCACAGTTGTAAACACATTTCAGGCAGCATTGCATTACAAAGTAGGATGCAGAAGCATACCCATATGTATACATATTGCAACCGCACAAAGTTCATAAATGTGTTATGAGGTGATCTGAGAGACTAGTGAATTCCAAAATATCCATGAAAAAATATAGTTCAACTATTAGCCTATCATTTGAAAAAACTGAAATTTAAAACTATTATTTCACTGAATTGATATAATTCAACTAATTATTCGTTAAGTGACGGGTTGTGCTCTAGCATAACCCATCAAGTAAATAATTAGGGGGGAAAATGTGACAATACCGTCAACTGATGCAACCCTGGACAACCCTGGACATCCTAACCTCAGACTTTTCATGCTATCAAATGTAAGCAATACAGACTCAGTAAAACACTGTGCAGCTGTATTGTCTGCACTCTAGTCTGGATAGCATGAAAAGTCTGAGGTTAGGATGTGTCCGAAGATTAGGCTTTTACCCTATAAGCATGATTGACAAATGCCCTTATTTACCCATACATATTAACATGTGAAATTTCATTAATTAGTAGATTTATGACAATATAAGTTCCTAGCAATCACTTTCGAGACATTCCTAACATTCTTACTCCATGCATTGCAATGTTTGGTCTGGTATGCCAAAGCTGAGTGGTACCCCACTTCTCTCAACTTATTGAATTATGGGAAGACAAATAAGATAAGGGACAGCATATAAATACAACGAGGGTATTTACCTGCCGCCACTCCTACATCAGCATGCCCACACCAAACAACTTTCTGCATTACCTAGGGCAGCCTTTGTATGTAAGCTGCCTGGCATCAGTGTTCTATTGTCCTGGCTGCCTCAAAGACGCCGGAGATTATTGTGTATAAACAGCGCCAGGTTAGCTGCATCCTTGCGACAGCTAAATTATTGGCGCTGAATAATCCCCGCAAAAATTGTTACCTCCTCAGAAAACATCTCAACCTAAATCATTTTTCAAGACTATTCATTGGACATTTCCGAGGTTAAGGTGGTTTCGGCTGGTGAGAAAAAAAACATTGAAGTTTTTGGTAATGACCTGTGTTTGTGTGATATATAAGCAGATGGTCTTATAATAAAAACATGCCGGTATAATTTGTGTTACCTCCTCAGAATAACGATAGATTACAGAACAAATCTTCCAACTTGTAAAAACCAAAATAAGCCACGTAAATGATAACATTACTTGTAAATAATGCAAGTCGTTTGCAAAATAGTTTTTCAAGCCATTACAGTCTTCAAATATATTATTTCATGTCTGCAAAATGTATAACAGCATGTAAGTATCACGGTGCACGAAGCAGGTCAAAATGGACGTATTGACATTATGCAAGGAAAAAAATCACCTAAAATACAGGAATGTATATTTTTCATCAAAATGATACCAAAGCTTCTCAACAGACCATACAAGACTATGCCACGTTTTTGTGCAAATCTGACCGCTAATGAATGAGTATATAAAACATGCCAGAAACATGCCAATAGTTACCTCTTTCTTACTACCTCCTCTCCTCACCAGTGCAGTGGCTCAGAAGACAGCAGGTGAACAAAGCTATGTTTCGACGTTTCGATTGATCAACTATGTTTCGACGTGAAATGTAGGTAGGTAATAGGTATGGAGGTATCTGATCAAACGTAAGGTATAAAAATGTCATCAAATCACCTAAAGGTGACGCAGATAATGAAACCCAAATACTGCACAACGCTCAATCGAATGGCAAAAAGGGAGGCGAATGGGAGGTAACTATTTCAAATTAAGAGGTATTTTGGGAGGTAACTATTTTGGTAAATGCATGCTCATCTACATGTAATTTTCCCAATTTCAGAACACTGTTGCCATTTGCTATCTTTTGACGTTTTTCGATTGCATTTTTCTTCAAATTGTAATTGTCATTGTAAGGCCTGCTAAATTTTAACTGATTTTTGTGTCAAACTCGTCTGTAGTGACGTCACTAAATTCGCTATATTTCGAGAGATAAAAAAATCCACGAAATGTCTTCATTTTTGCACAGAAGATGTATAATTAATGTAGGAGAAGGTACCTGAAGTTTCACGTCGATCGCGCTATTAGTGTTTGAGCTATTGCGAAAGTTCGTCAGAGGGGGGTGAAAAACGCTCCCCCAGCCAATGGCGGGTTAACGCCCCTGCAGCCAGCGGTGGCGGGGGCGCGGGGCCGCCCCTGCCGCCATCTTGAAGGACCCGCCCGCCGCAGACGCGTCGGCGCGACACGACTGACACTTTGTCACCGACCCGACCCGACCCGCCCCGACCCGCTGTAATTTCAGCTCCGCTATAAACCCCACGTGTGGCCACCATATTCTGCCGGCTGTCTGCGGCCGGACTGTGTGGCGACGGCAGCAGACGCAGCAGCGACGGCGGCACAGACGCCGCAGCGACAGCGGCACAGACGCCGCCGCGACGGCGGCACAGACCGCAGCGACAGCGGCACAGACGCCGCAGCGACAGCGGCACAGACGCCGCAGCGACGGCGGCACAGGCGCCGCAGCGACGGCGGCACAGATGCCGCAGCGACGGCGGCACAGACGCCGCAGCGACGGCGGCACAGACGGCGCCGCCGGCCGGAGACAGGGAAGGTGCGCTGCGCAGCCACCCGCCGTGTCGACAGCGTGACGTCACGTCATTCCGAACCAGTCAAGTCACCCGTAAATAAACAGCTGCTGAAGATGGCCGGAGGTAGCGCGCTGCTGCGGTGTGAGCGGCGGCAGAGTATTACACGGGTGTCCTGATTGACACGTCACATGATGTGAGCGGCGGCAGAGTGGTCCTGATTGACACGTCACATGATGTGAGCGGCGGCAGAGTGGTCCTGATTGACACGTCACATGATGTGAGCGGCGGCAGAGTGGTCCTGATTGACACGTCACATGATGTGAGCGGCGGCAGAGTGGTCCTGATTGACACGTCACATGATGTGAGCGGCGGCCGAGTGGTCCTGATTGACACGTCACATGATGTGAGCGGCGGCAGAGTGGTCCTGATTGACACGTCACATGATGTGAGCGGCGGCAGAGTGGTCCTGATTGACACGTCACATGATGTGAGCGGCGGCAGAGTGGTCCTAATTGACACGTCACATGATGTGAGCGGCGGCAGAGTGGTCCTGATTGACACGTCACATGATGTGAGCGGCGGCAGAGTGGTCCTGATTGACACGTCACATGATGTGAGCGGCGGCAGAGTGGTCCTAATTGACACGTCACATGATGTGAGCGGCGGCAGAGTGGTCCTGATTGACACGTCACATGATGTGAGCGGCGGCAGAGTGGTCCTGGTTGACACGTCACATGATGTGAGCGGCGGCAGAGTGGTCCTGATTGACACGTCACATGATGTGAGCGGCGGCAGAGTGGTCCTAATTGACACGTCACATGATGTGAGCGGCGGCAGAGTATTACACGGGTGTCCTGATTGACACGTCACATGATGTGAGCGGCGGCAGAGTGGTCCTGGTTGACACGTCACATGATGTGAGCGGCGGCAGAGTGGTCCTGGTTGACACGTCACATGATGTGAGCGGCGGGAGAGTGGTCCTGATTGACACGTCACATGATGTGAGCGACGGCAGAGTGGTCCTGATTGACACGTCACATGATGTGAGCGGCGGCAGAGTGGTCCTGGTTGACACGTCACATGATGTGAGCGGCGGGAGAGTGGTCCTGATTGACACGTCACATGATGTGAGCGACGGCAGAGTGGTCCTGATTGACACGTCACATGATGTGAGCGGCGGCAGAGTGGTCCTGGTTGACACGTCACATGATGTGAGCGGCGGCAGAGTGGTCCTGATTGACACGTCACATGATGTGAGCGGCGGCAGAGTGGTCCTGATTGACACGTCACATGATGTGAGCGGCGGCAGAGTATTACACAGGTGTCCTGATTAACACGTCACATGATGTGAGCGGCGGCAGAGTATTTCACGGGTGTCCTGATTGACACGTCACATGATGTGAGCGACGACAGAGTGGTCCTGGTTGACACGTCACATGATGTGAGCGGCGGCAGAGTGGTCCTGATTGACATGTCACTTGGTAGCCATGCACCCGCCGAGCCACAGACAACGATGATTGTTGGATTTCTGAGGAATTTTTGTATGGTTTTCTTGAAATGTACAAGGAAAATGGCGGGCACTGTTAAGTAGGATAGGCTCAGAGCGTGTCACTGTGTCAATAATCCACAGACAAATGTTTTCACTAGGAAACTACTACTAACTAGTAGGTACAAGTAGGTACGTAACAGTGGCAGTTAAGCGACGGCAGCAGGAAATAGACTATTGTGAGCCGACTCCGACGCACAGGAAATCATGCGGCGAAAAAAAAACACAAATGCTTTGAAATAACGTATTAACTATTGGATTGTGTTCGAAATCGTGCAATACATTTGAATCTTGATCTTTGAGGTCACCTGACCATGGTATACGTTATGTCGACTAGTTATAATATTTTGCATGGAAATGAACCAGTGTTGTACCTACATACTAGTTACTACCTAAGTCTCGGAGGTTTGAAATTCAAAAGCAAAACCTCAAAAGGGTAGAAGGAAAAAGTATAAAAGGAAGTGCGGAAGTTAAAGGAACAGATTCAAGGGAAGTATAAATTAAATCACAAATATGCACTTAACGTACGTTTATCCTTTTTACCGTAACCGTTTACTATCATGCATTTTATTTGTATACCTTCTGATTTCATGTGATTTCACCTTTGCTTTTACTTTTTCTTTCAGATTTTTGTAATCGACTATTCGTCTTTTTTTCCTTTTGGTTGTAGCTTATTTAGGAAACCGATGCTGTGCCGCAGCATTTAACCGCAGGGACATTCCACAGCAAGACAACCGGTAGGTGCCGCCCGACCATTTTTAATTATCTTGAAAAGTTGTACATTGGGGGTTTCAAGGGCGGGGATTTAATTGGTGGTGACCAAAAAATTCACCCAAAAAAATCAAAAATACGGCCTTCCGTATTTTCCGAAGTTCACTGTGCAGGCCTAATTTTGACGACCAATAACTCCGAGACCAAAAAATCGATTTGGAAAACTTTTTTGTTTGGATCAGGATTAGCTGAAGAACAATTTGGCAATCACGGAGTTTCTATTTTGTTTTTGTTTTTGACACGTGATTTCGTGACCTACTTTTTGCGCCGTGGCCTTGACCTGTTGGAAACTGAAATTAACATTGTCGTCCAATGACGATTTGAGCTTCATTGATGTCCTTTCGTATCACAAAATAAAAAAGTGAGGTTCGATGTGTAAAAACCAGTGTTCGCCACGGGCCCACCAACCCCCAGCCCAGCCCGGCCCAGGCCCATGAACACCAAGCCCAGGCCCGGACCAGGTCCAGTCAAATGCATAATATTGAGGCCCATGGGCCCAGTCCGGCCCGTTCAGATTAAGTATATCATTATTTTCACAAAATTTGCAATCATTATCCTAACATATTTACTTGTATACTATAAATGTGAAACAATGAACTAACTATGCTAACCACAAAACAAAAAGCCACAGCCGCAGCAACAGTGTGTTGCTGTGTAAGTGAACTGCTGGCTAAAATATTTTTGAGTTCTGACCTGAGCGTGTGCGACGCGCGCATTACTTCAAAATTGTCAGGCCCAGGCCCATCCAGAGCCCAGTGATTTGATTGAAATTGAGGCCCAGCCCAGGCCCAGCCCAGGCCCAGCCCATGGCCCATAGGGCCAGCCTAGCCCATGGCGAACTCTGGTAAAAACTACTTTTGGGGCTTCCACAGTAAGACAACCATTTTTTCAAATTTGCCGTCCGACTATTTTTTATTTTATCGAAAAGTTGTGCGCTGGGGGTTTCAAGGGCGGGGAATTCATTGGTGGTGACGAAAAAAAATCCCCCAAAATAATTTTCCAAGATAAGGCCTTCCGAAAATTTTAAAAGTTAACTGTGCAGGCCTCGTTTTGACGACCAATAACTCCGAGACTAAAGAAGCGATTTTGATCAACTTTTTTGTTTGGAGCGGGATTAGCCAAAGAACAATTTGGCAATCTCGGATTTTCGATTTTCCTTTTTCACGTGACCTCGTGACTTACATTTTGCGCCGTGACCTTGACCTGTTGGCAACTGAAATTAAAAATGTTGTCTGATGACGACTTGAGTTCCATTGATGTCCTTTCGTATACAAAAATATAAAAAGTGGGGTTCGACCTGTAAAAACTACTTTTGAGCCCTTGTATACGAAAGGACATCAATGAAGCTCAAATCATCATCAGAAGAACATTTCAATTTCAGTTTCCAACAGGTCAAGGTCACGGCGCAAAAAAGTAGGTCACGAGGTCACGTGACAAAAAAAAACGAAAATCCGTGATTGCCAAATTGTTCTTCGACTAATCCTGTTCCAAACAAAAACAAAAAAGTTATCAAGATCACTTTTTTAGTCTCGGAGTTATTGGTCGTCAAAATTAGGCCTGCACAGTGAACTTGGGAAAGTACGGAAGGCCGTATCTTGGAAAATGTTTGGGGGGGGATTTTTTTGGTCACCACCAATTAATTCCCCGCCATTGAAACCCCCAGTGCACAACTTTTCAAGAAAATTGAAAATGGTCGGACGGCCAATTTGAATTGTTTGGTTGTCTTACTGTGGTGCCCCTGCAGTGCGGAACAGCTTACAGCAAACCATTCTTAGTGGTCACTAGGCGATTACATTCATTGGATTCTGAGAGCACACTCTTCGGTCCTGTTGCAGCTCTTGCCGTGATATTTACATTGTATGCAAGTGTGTAAACCTTAGTCATTCAAGCCTAAAAACGGACTGTATCCAGTTTGGATACAGTCCGTTTCCGTAGGTCCGTAGGTACATAGTTTCTATGGCACATTTCATTTAATTTTATTTCATTTCATTTTATCATTTCTCCACATGAATTGCTAATAATTTCCTTCTAAAATTGCAGTATTTTTATGTACCGTCATGGAAAAAAATTACTTGTAAGTCAAGCATTGGTTTTATTGATAGAAATACCTACCAAGTGGCGTTATCAATATCTACAATAAAAGGGTGATAATGTAATACAGTAAAAGGGCGTTATCATTTTATTGTAGAATGTTTACTTATTCTACAATAAAATGCCGTCAACCTAACACGCACGGTTGAAAACGCCCGGGGGTTTTCTGAGAGTTCTCTACTTGAACGCCCATTCTGAGGAAAACACCGATAGCCGGCTGGCCGTGGTGGCCATTTGACGTCGGTAATGACTAATGAGGCATGCCCGGGGCTGAGGCTGGATCCGGCGCAGGGGCCGGCGTCCACCTGTCCGCTCCGCAGTCGGGACCGTCCATACCGGCAGTGGCATTAGCCTGGGTGACGGTGGTGACGCTGCCGGCGGCTCCACTCTGACCCCGCCATCATTCACCCTCCCTCCCTCGGCCGGCACGGTCAGGGAAGGGGGCCGGTGACAGAGTGACTGCGGTCCGCGGCCCCTGATTCACCCTCTCTCGGCCGGGCCGGTCAGGGAAGGGGGACCGGTGACAGGGTGAAGGGGGCCGGTGACAGGGTGACGGCAATCCGCGGCCCATGCGCCGCCGGGGCACGCCGCCACGGCACCTCTTTGGGCGTCGCCCTCGGAGAGGTAACGGGCAAGGGTATCGGTGTCGGCCAGTTTAGCCTTCATTAAAACCTAAGTACCTATGTTCGGACGGGGTACATAGGCAATCTGGGGAATGACGTCATGGCGTGTATTAGTAATCCGCTACACAATCGAGGAGTGACTTGGCTCACCTTAATTGAAGGGATTACAACAGACAAGCATCTGCCCATTCACCCCTGTCCATCACTTCGTGTGGGAGGAGCCGGGCTGCCACAGGCCCACAGGCCCACAGGCCCACTGCCCGTGACGTAGAATGTGAACATCTTAACCAGCGTGCTGGCGGTAGACATGTTGATAGTGCTGGTTTGATGGACATGTTGATAGTGTTGGTTTGATGGCCATGCTGATAGTGCTAGTTTGATGGCCATATTGATAGTCAGGGATGTAGGAACGTCACAAAAGTGTGTGTGTGGGGGGGGGGGGGGGGGAAGGGGGCAGTGAAACTTTGATCTCGTCTTGAGAGAAACCCAACCCCACTATGCAATATTTATTTGCATATTTGGGCTCTTCTCGCATTGGCGAACCTTTTGCCATCAAAAGTTTTCCTCACCAAACAAAATACAATATTTTAGCCAAACAAATTACCAAATAATTTAGGGAAGTGAAGGGCCATCCCCTCCCCCCTCCTCTATTCCTATGCCTATGTTGATAGTGTTGGTTTGATGCCTATGTTGATAGTGTTGGCTTGATGGCCATGTTGATGGTGTTGGTTTGATGGCCATGTTGATGGTGTTGGTTTGATGGCCATGTTGATAGTGTTGGTTTGATGGCCATGTTGATAGTGTTGGTTTGATGGTCATGTTGATAGTGTTGGTTTGATGGCCATGTTGATGGTGTTGGCTTGATGGTCATGTTGATAGTGTTGGTTTGATGGCCATGTTGATGGTGTTGGCTTGATGGCCATGTTGATGGTGTTGGTTCGGTGGACATGTTGATAGTGTTGGTTTGATGGCCATGTTGATGGTGTTGGCTTGATGGACATGTTGATAGTGTTGGTTTGATGGCCATGGTGATGGTGTTGGTTTGATGGCCATGTTGATAGTGTTGGTTTGATGGCCATGTTGATGGTGTTGGCTAAATGGCCATGTTGATAGTGTTGGTTTGATGTCCATGTTGATAGTGACGGTTTGATGGCCATGTTGATAGTGTTGGTTTGATGGCAATGTTGATAGTGTTGGCTTGATGGCCATGTTGATGGTGTTGGTTTGATGGCCATGTTGATAGTGTTGGTTTAATGGCCATGTTGATGGTGTTGGTTTGATGGACATGTTGATAGTGTTGGTTTGATGGCCATGTTGATGGTATTGGTTTGATGGACATGTTGATAGTGTTGGTTTGATGGTCATGTTGATGGTGTTGGTTTGATGGCCATGTTGATGGTGTTGGCTTGATGGCCATGTTGATAGTGTTGGTTTGATGGCCATGTTGATAGTGTTGGTTTGATGGTCATGTTGATGGTGTTGGCTTGATGGCCATGATGATAGTGTTGGCTTGATGGCCATGTTGATGGTGTTGGTTTTATGGTCATGTTGATGGTCTTGGTTTGATGGCCATGTTGATAGTGTTGGTTTGATGGCCATGTTGATAGTGTTGGTTTGATGGCCATGTTGATGGTGTTGGTTTGATGGACATGTTGATAGTGTTGGTTTGATGGCCATGTTGATGGTGTTGGTTTGATGGACATGTTGATTATGTTGGTTTCATGGTCATGTTGATAGTGTTGGTTTGATGGACATGTTGATGGTGTTGGTTTGATGGCCATGTTGATAGTGTTGGTTTGATGGCCATGTTGATGGTGTTGGTTTGATGGCCATGTTGATAGTGTTGGTTTGATCGCCATGTTGATGCTGTTGGTTTGATGGCCATGTTGATAGTGTTGGTTTGATGGCCATGTCGATAGTGTTGGTTTGATGGCCATGTTGATGGTGTTGGTTTGATGGCCATTTTGATAGTGTTGGTTTGATGGCCATGTTAATGCTGTTGGTTTGATGGCCATGTTGATAGTGTTGGTTTGATGGGCATGTTGATAGTGTTGGTTTGATGTACATGTTGATAGTGTTGGCTTGATGGCCATGTTGATGGTGTTGGTGTGATGGACATGTTGATAGTGTTGGTTTGATGGCCATGTTGATGGTGTTGGTTTGATGGCCATGTTGATGGTGTTGGCTTGATGGCCATGTTGATAGTGTTGGTTTGATGGCCATGTTGATAGTGTTGGTTTGATGGCCATGTTGATGGTGTTGGTTTGATTGACATGTTGATAGTGTTGGTTTGATGGCCATGTTGATGGTGTTGGTTTGATGGACATGTTGATAGTGTTGGTTTGATGGCCATGTTGATGGTGTTGGTTTGATGGACATGTTGATGGTGTTGGTTTGATGGCCATGTTGATAGTGTTGGTTTGATGGACATGTAGATAGTGTTGGTTTGATGGCCATGTTGATTTGATGGACATGTTGATGGTGTTGGTTTGATGGTCATGTTGATAATGTTGGTTTGATGTCCATGTTGATAGTGTTGGTTGATGGCCATGTTGATAGTGTTGGTTTGATGGCCATGTTGTTAGTGTTGGTTCGATGGCCATGTTGATGGTGTTGGTTTGATGGACATGTTGATAGTGTTGGTTTGATGGGCATGTTGATAGTGTTGGTTTGATGGCCATGTTGATGGTGTTGGTTTGATGGTCATGTTGATGGTGTTGGCTTGATGGCCATGTTGATAGTGTTGGTGTGATGGCCATGTTGATAGTGTTCGTTTGATGGCCATGTTGATGGTATTGGTTTGATGGACATGTTGATAGTGTTAGTTTGATGGTCATGTTGATAGTGTTGGTTTGATGGCCATGTTAATAGTGTTGGTTTGATGGCCATGTTGATAGTGTTGGTTTGATGGCCATGTTGATGGTGTTGGCTTGATGGCCATGTTGATGGTGTTAGCTTGATGGCCATGTTGTGTGGCCATGCCAGTCATGTGGCCATGCCAGTCCGCCCCTGTAGCTCAGTCGGGAGAGCGCTGGACTTCTGACCTATCCCGGTTGTGGCAGCCCGGGTTCGAGTCGCTTCGGCGCTCGCTATTTGCTCCTGACTGGGATGGCCTGCGGCCGGTGGCAGCGGTCGCACTCAAGGTCAGGTGACGTCAGTGAGCGGGGCGGACCGTGTCCAGGTATGTCGGGCACGTAAAACTTTCGTCTCTAAATTCTGCCGGCCAACAGGAATTGCGCGATCGGGTGGTGAGGTCAGGACCTGCACAACAAGCTCTGCTTAGCGCGGGTCCTGACCTCGGAAATCCATCCATACAAAACATTCGGACTAAATTTATGAAGAAAAAAAAAACAAATGTTGATGGTGTTGGTTTGATGGCCATGTTGATGGTGTTGGTTTGATGGACATGTTGATGGTGTTGGTTTGATGGTCATGTTGATAGTGTTGGTTTGATGGCCATGTTGATAGTGTTGGTTTGATGGCCATGTTGATAGTGTTGGTTTGATGGCCATGTTGATAGTGTTGGTTTGATGGACATGATGATGGTGTTGGTTTGATGGCCATGTTGATAGTGTAGGCTTGATGGCCATGTTGATGGTGTTGGTTTGATGGTCATGCTGATAGTGTTGGTTTGATGGCCATGTTGATGGTGTTGGTTTGATGGCCATGTTGATAGTGTTGGTTTGATGGCCATGTTGATGGTGTTGGTTTGATGGCCATGTTAATGGTGTTGGTTTGATGGCCATGTTGATAGTGTTGGTTTCATGGCCATGTTGATAGTGTTGGTTTGATGGCCATGTTGATGGTGTTGGTTTGATGGCCATGTTGATGGTGTTGGTTTGATGGACATGTTGATAGTGTTGGTTTGATGGCCATGTTGATCGTGTTGGTTTGATGGACATGTTGATGGTGTTGGTTTGATGGCCATGTTGATGGTGTTGGCTTGATGGACATGTTGATAGTGTTGGTTTGATGGCCATGTTGATGGTGTTGGTTTGATGGTCATGTTGATAGTGTTGGTTTGATGGACATGTTGATGGTGTTGGCTTTGATGGCCATGTTGATGGTGTTGGTTTGATGGCCATGTTGATAGTGTTGGTTTGATGGCCATGTTGATGGTGTTGGTGTGATGGACATGTTGATAGTGTTGGTTTGATGGCCATGTTGATGGTGTTGGTTTGATGGCCATGTTGATGGTGTTGGCTTGATGGCCATGTTGATAGTGTTGGTTTGATGGCCATGTTGATAGTGTTGGTTTGATGGCCATGTTGATGGTGTTGGTTTGATGGACATGTTGATAGTGTTGGTTTGATGGCCATGTTGATGGTGTTGGTTTGATTGACATGTTGATAGTGTTGGTTTGATGGCCATGTTGATGGTGTTGGTTTGATGGACATGTTGATGGTGTTGGTTTGATGGCCATGTTGATAGTGTTGGTTTGATGGACATGTTGATGGTGATGGTTTGATAGTCATGTTGATAGTGTTGGTTTGATGTCCATGTTGATAGTGTTGGTTTGATGGCCATGTTGATAGTGTTGGTTTGATGGCCATGTTGATAGTGTTGGTTCGATGGTCATGTTGATGGTGTTGGTTTGATGGACATGTTGATAGTGTTGGTTTGATGGTCATGTTGATAGTGTTGGTTTGATGGCCATGTTGACAGTGTTGGTTTGATGGCCATGTTGATAGTGTTGGTTTGATGGCCATGTTGATGGTATTGGTTTGATGGACATGTTGATAGTGTTAGTTTGATGGTCATGTTGATAGTGTTGGTTTGATGGCCATGTTGATAGTGTTGGTTTGATGGCCATGTTGATTGTGTTGGTTTGATGGCCATGTTGATGGTGTTGGTTTGATGGCCATGTTGATAGTTTTGGTTTGATGGACATGTTGATGGTGTTGGCTTGATGACGATGTTGATAGTGTTGGTTTGATGGCAATGTTGATAGTGTTGGTTTGATGGCCATGTTGATGGTATTGGCTTGATGGCCATGTCGATGGTGTTGGTTCGGTGGACATGTTGATAGTGTTGGTTTGATGGCCATGTTGATGGTGTTGGCTTGATGGCCATGTTGATAGTGTTGGTTTGATGTCCATGTTGATAGTGTTGGTTTGATGGCCATGTTGATAGTGTTGCTTTGATGGCCATGTTGATAGTGTTGGTTTGATGGACATGTTGATGGTGCTGGCTTGATGGCCATGCTGATAGTGTTGGCTTGATGGCCATGTTGATGGTGTTGGTTTGATGGTAATGTTGATGGTCTTGGTTTGATGGTCATGTTGATAGTGTTGGTTTGATGGCCATGTTGATAGTGTTGGTTTGATGGCCATGTTGATGGTGTTGGTTTGATGGACATGTTGATAGCGATGGTTTGATGGCCATGTTGATGGTGTTGGTTTGATGGACATGTTGATAGTGTTGGTTTGATGGCCATGTTGATGGTGTTGGTTTGATGGACATGTTGATGGTGTTGGTTTGATGGACATGTTGATAGTGTTGGTTTGATGGCCATGTTGATGGTGTTGGTTTGATGGACATGTTGATAGTGTTGGTTTGATGGCCATGTTGATAGTGTTGGTTTGATGGACGTGTTGATGGTGTTGATTTGATTGACATGTTGATAGTGTTGGTTTGATGGCCATGTTGATGGTGTTGGCTTGATGGACATGTTGATAGTGTTGGTTTGATGGCCATGTTGATGGTGCTGGTTTAATGGTCATGTTGATAGTGTTGGTTTGATGGACATGTTGATGTTATTGGCTTGATGGCCATGTTGATGGTGTTGGTTTGATGGCCATGTTGATAGTGTTGGTTTGATGGCCATGTTGATGGTGTTGGTTTGATGGCCATGTTGATAGTGTTGGTTTGATAGCCATGTTGATGCTGTTGGTTTGATGGCCATGTTGATAGTCTTGGTCTGATGGACATGTTGATAGTGTTGGTTTGATGTACATGTTGATAGTGTTGGCTTGATGGCCATGTTGATAGTGTTGGTTTGATGGCCATGTTGATTGTGTTGGTTTGATGGCCATGTTGATGGTGTTCGCTTGATGGCCATGTTGATAGTGTTGGTTTGATGGCCATGTTGATAGTGTTGGTTTGATGGCCATGTTGATAGTGTTGGTTTGATGGCAATGTTGATAGTGTTGGCTTGATGGCCATGTTGATGGTGATGTTTGATGGACATGTTGATAGTGTTGGTTTGATGGCCATGTTGATAGTGTTGGTTTGATGGCCATATTGATAGTGTTGGTTTGATGGCCATGTTGATGGTGTTGGTTTGATGGCCATGTTGATAGTGTTGGTTTGATGGACATGTTGATGGTGTTGGCTTGATGGCCATGTTGATGGTGTTGGTTTGATGGCCATGTTGATAGTGTTGGTTTGATAGCCATGTTGATGGTGTTGGTGTGATGGACATGTTGATAGTGTTGGTTTGATGGCCATGTTGATGGTGTTGGTTTGATGGCCATGTTGATGGTGTTGGCTTGATGGACATGCTGATAGTGTTGGTTTGATGGACATGCTGATAGTGTTGGTTTGATGGCCATGTTGATGGTGTTGACTTGATGGACATGTTGATAGTGTTGGTTTGATGGCCATGTTGATGGTGTTGGTTTGATGGACATGTTGATAGTGTTGGTTTGATGGCCATGTTGATGGTGTTGGTTTGATGGCCATGTTGATAGTGTTGGTTTTATGGCCATGTTGATGGTGTTGGTTTGATGGCCATGTTGATAGTGTTGGTTTGATGGACATGTTGATAGTGTTGGTTTGATGGCCATGTTGATTTGATGGACATGTTGATGGTGATGGTTTGATAGTCATGTTGATGGTGTTGGTTTGATGGCCATGTTGATGGTGTTGGCTTGATGGACATGCTGATAGTGTTGGTTTGATGGCCATGCTGATAGTGTTGGTTTGATGGCCATGTTGATGGTGTTGGCTTGATGGACATGTTGATAGTGTTGGTTTGATGGCCATGTTGATGGTGTTGGTTTGATGGACATATTGATAGTGTTGGTTTGATGGACATGTTGATGGTGTTGGTTTGATGGCCATGTTGATAGTGTTGGTTTTATGGCCATGTTGATGGTGTTGGTTTGATGGCCATGTTGATAGTGTTGGTTTGATGGACATGTTGATAGTGTTGGTTTGATGGACATGTTGATAGTGTTGGCTTGATGGCCATGTTGATAGTGTTGGTTTGATGGCCATGTTGATAGTGTTGGTTTGATGGCCATGTTGATGGTATTGTTTTGATGGACATGTTGATAGTGTTAGTTTGATGGTCATGTTGATAGTGTTGGTTTGATGGCCATGTTGATAGTGTTGGTTTGATGGCCATGTTGATTGTGTTGGTGTGATGGCCATGTTGATGGTGTTGGTTTGATGGCCATGTTGATAGTGTTGGTTTGATGGACATGTTGATGGTGTTGGCTTGATGACGATGTTGATAGTGTTGGTTTGATGGCCATGTTGATAGTGTTGGTTTGATGGCCATGTTGATAGTGTTGGTTTGATGGCCATGTTGATAGTGTTGGTTTGATGGCAATGTTGATAGTGTTGGTTTGATGGCCATGTTGATGGTATTGGCTTGATGGCCATGTTGATGGTGTTGGTTCGGTGGACATGTTGATAGTGTTGGTTTGATGGCCATGTTGATAGTGTTGGTTTGATGGCCATGTTGATGGTGTTGGTTTGATGGCCATGTCGATAGTGTTGGTTTGATGGCCATGTTGATGGTGTTGGTTTGATGGCCATGTTGATAGTGTTGGTTTGATGGCCATGTTAATGCTGTTGGTTTGATGGCCATGTTGATAGTGTTGGTTTGATGGGCATGTTGATAGTGTTGGTTTGATGAAAATGTTGATAGTATTGGCTTGATGGCCATGTTGATATTGTTGGTTTGATGGCCATGTTGATGGTGTTGGTTTGATGGCCATGTTGATTGTGTTGGTGTGATGGCCATGTTGATGGTGTTGGTTTGATGGCCATGTTGATAGTGTTGGTTTGATGGACATGTTGATGGTGTTGGCTTGATGACGATGTTGATAGTGTTGGTTTGATGGCCATGTTGATAGTGTTGGTTTGATGGCCATGTTGATAGTGTTGGTTTGATGGACATGTTGATGGTGTTGGCTTGATGACGATGTTGATAGTGTTGGTTTGATGGCCATGTTGATAGTGTTGGTTTGATGGCAATGTTGATAGTGTTGGTTTGATGGCCATGTTGATGGTATTGGCTTGATGGCCATGTTGATGGTGTTGGTTCGGTGGACATGTTGATAGTGTTGGTTTGATGGCCATGTTGATAGTGTTGGTTTGATGGCCATGTTGATGGTGTTGGTTTGATGGCCATGTCGATAGTGTTGGTTTGATGGCCATGTTGATGGTGTTGGTTTGATGGCCATGTTGATAGTGTTGGTTTGATGGCAATGTTGATAGTGTTGGCTTGATGGCCATGTTGATGGTGTTGGTTTGATGGCCATGTTGATAGTGTTGGTTTAATGGCCATGTTGATGGTGTTGGTTTGATGGACATGTTGATAGTGTTGGTTTGATGGCCATGTTGATGGTGTTGGTTTGATGGACATGTTGATAGTGTTGGTTTGATGGCCATGTTGATGGTGTTGGTTTGATGGCCATGTTGATGGTGTTGGTTTGATGGCCATGTTGATAGTGTTGGTTTGATGGACGTGTTGATGGTGTTGATTTGATTGACATGTTGATAGTGTTGGTTTGATGGCCATGTTGATGGTGTTGGCTTGATGGACATGTTGATAGTGTTGGTTTGATGGCCATGTTGATGGTGTTGGTTTGATGGTCATGTTGATAGTGTTGGTTTGATGGACATGTTGATGGTATTGGCTTGATGGCCATGTTGATGGTGTTGGTTTGATGGCCATGTTGATAGTGTTGGTTTGATGGCCAGGTTGATGGTGTTGGTTTGATGGCCATGTTGATAGTGTTGGTTTGATGGCCATGTTGATGCTGTTGGTTTGATGGCCATGTTGATAGTGTTGGTCTGATGGACATGTTGATAGTGTTGGTTTGATGTACATGTTGATAGTGTTGGCTTGATGGCCATGTTGATAGTGTTGGTTTGATGGCCATGTTGATGATGTTGGTTTGATGGCCATGTTGATGGTGTTGGCTTGATGGCCATGTTGATAGTGTTGGTTTGATGGCCATGTTGATAGTGTTGGTTTGATGGCCATGTTGATGGTGTTGGTTTGATGGACATGTTGATGGTACTGGCTTGATGACCATGCTGATAGTGTTGGCTTGATGGCCATGTTGATGGTGTTGGTTTGATGGTCATGTTGATGGTCTTGGTTTGATGGCCATGTTGATAGTGTTGGTTTGATGGCCATGTTGATAGTGTTGGTTTGATGGCCATGTTGATAGTGTTGGTTTGATGGCAATGTTGATAGTGTTGGCTTGATGGTGTTGGTTTGATGGACATGTTGATAGTGTTCGTTTGATGGCCATGTTGATAGTGTTGGTTTGATGGCCATATTGATAGTGTTGGTTTGATGGCCATGTTGATGGTGTTGGTTTGATGGCCATGTTGATAGTGTTGGTTTGATGGACATGTTGATGGTGTTGGCTTGATGGCCATGTTGATGGTGTTGGTTTGATGGCCATGTTGATAGTGTTGGTTTGATGGCCATGTTGATGGTGTTGGTGTGATGGACATGTTGATAGTGTTGGTTTGATGGCCATGTTGATGGTGTTGGTTTGATGGCCATGTTAATGGTGTTGGATTGATGGACATGCTGATAGTGTTGGTTTGATGGCCATGCTGATAGTGTTGGTTTGATGGCCATGTTGATGGTGTTGGCTTGATGGACATGTTGATAGTGTTGGTTTGATGGCCATGTTGATGGTGTTGGTTTGATGGACATGTTGATAGTGTTGGTTTGATGGCCATGTTGATGGTGTTGGTTTGATGGCCATGTTGATAGTGTTGGTTTTATGGCCATGTTGATGGTGTTGGTTTGATGGCCATGTTGATAGTGTTGGTTTGATGGACATGTTGATAGTGTTGGTTTGATGGCCATGTTGATTTGATGGACATGTTGATGGTGATGGTTTGATAGTCATGTTGATGGTGTTGGTTTGATGGCCATGTTGATGGTGTTGGCTTGATGGACATGCTGATAGTGTTGGTTTGATGGCCATGCTGATAGTGTTGGTTTGATGGCCATGTTGATGGTGTTGGCTTGATGGACATGTTGATAGTGTTGGTTTGATGGCCATGTTGATGGTGTTGGTTTGATGGACATGTTGATAGTGTTGGTTTGATGGCCATGTTGATGGTGTTGGTTTGATGGCCATGTTGATAGTGTTGGTTTTATGGCCATGTTGATGGTGTTGGTTTGATGGCCATGTTGATAGTGTTGGTTTGATGGACATGTTGATAGTGTTGGTTTGATGGACATGTTGATAGTGTTGGCTTGATGGCCATGTTGATAGTGTTGGTTTGATGGCCATGTTGATAGTGTTGGTTTGATGGTCATGTTGATGGTATTGTTTTGATGGACATGTTGATAGTGTTAGTTTGATGGTCATGTTGATAGTGTTGGTTTGATGGCCATGTTGATAGTGTTGGTTTGATGGCTATGTTGATTGTGTTGGTGTGATGGCCATGTTGATGGTGTTGGTTTGATGGCCATGTTGATAGTGTTGGTTTGATGGACATGTTGATGGTGTTGGCTTGATGACGATGTTGATAGTGTTGGTTTGATGGCAATGTTGATAGTGTTGGTTTGATGGCCATGTTGATGGTATTGGCTTGATGGCCATGTTGATGGTGTTGGTTCGGTGGACATGTTGATAGAGTTGGTTTGATGGCCATGTTGATAGTGTTGGTTTGATGGCCATGTTGATGGTGTTGGTTTGATGGCCATGTCGATAGTGTTGGTTTGATGGCCATGTTGATGGTGTTGGTTTGATGGCCATGTTGATAGTGTTGGTTTGATGGCCATGTTAATGCTGTTGGTTTGATGGCCATGTTGATAGTGTTGGTTTGATGGGCATGTTGATAGTGTTGGTTTGATGTACATGTTGATAGTATTGGCTTGATGGCCATGTTGATATTGTTGGTTTGGTGGCCATGTTGATGGTGTTGGTTTGATGGCCATGTTGATGGTGTTGGCTTGATGGCCATGTTGATAGTGTTGGTTTGATGTCCATGTTTATAGTGTTGGTTTGATGGCCATGTTGATAGTGTTGGTTTGATGGCAATGTTGATAGTGTTGGCTTGATGGCCATGTTGATGGTGTTGGTTTGATGGCCATGTTGATAGTGTTGGTTTAATGGCCATGTTGATGGTGTTGGTTTGATGGACATGTTGATAGTGTTGGTTTGATGGCCATGTTGATGGTGTTGGTTTGATGGACATGTTGATAGTGTTGGTTTGATGGCCATGTTGATGGTGTTGGTTTGATGGCCATGTTGATGGTGTTGGTTTGATGGCCATGTTGATAGTGTTGGTTTGATGGACGTGTTGATGGTGTTGATTTGATTGACATGTTGACAGTGTTGGTTTGATGGCCATGTTGATGGTGTTGGCTTGATGGACATGTTGATAGTGTTGGTTTGATGGCCATATTGATGGTGTTGGTTTGATGGTCATGTTGATAGTGTTGGTTTGATGGACATGTTGATGGTATTGGCTTGATGGCCATGTTGATGGTGTTGGTTTGATGGCCATGTTGATAGTGTTGGTTTGATGGCCATGTTGATGGTGTTGGTTTGATTTCCATGTTGATAGTGTTGGTTTGATGGCCATGTTGATGCTGTTGGTTTGATGGCCATGTTGATAGTGTTGGTCTGATGGACATGTTGATAGTGTTGGTTTGATGTACATGTTGATAGTGTTGGCTTGATGGCCATGTTGATAGTGTTGGTTTGATGGCCATGTTGATGGTGTTGGTTTGATGGCCATGTTGATGGTGTTGGCTTGATGGCCATGTTGATAGTGTTGGTTTGATGGCCATGTTGATAGTGTTGGTTTGATGGCCATGTTGATGGTGTTGGTTTGATGGACATGTTGATGGTACTGGCTTGATGGCCATGCTGATAGTCTTGGCTTGATGGCCATGTTGATGGTGTTGGTTTGATGGTCATGTTGATGGTCTTGGTTTGATGGCCATGTTGATAGTGTTGGTTTGATGGCCATGTTGATAGTGTTGGTTTGATGGCCATGTTGATGGTGTTGGTTTGATGGACATGTTGATAGTGTTGGTTTGATGGCCATGTTGATGGTGTTGGTTTGATGGACATGTTGATAGTGTTGGTTTGATGGCCATGTTGATGGTGTTGGTTTGATGGACATGTTGATGGTGTTGGTTTGATGGACATGTTGATAGTGTTGGTTTGATGGCCATGTTGATGGTGTTGGTTTGATGGACATGTTGATAGTGTTGGTTTGATGGCCATGTTGATAGTGTTGGTTTGATGGACGTGTTGATGGTGTTGATTTGATTCACATGTTGATAGTGTTGGTTTGATGGCCATGTTGATGGTGTTGGCTTGATGGACATGTTGATAGTGTTGGTTTGATGGCCATGTTGATGGTGCTGGTTTGATGGTCATGTTGATAGTGTTGGTTTGATGGACATGTTGATGGTATTGGCTTGATGGCCATGTTGATGGTGTTGAGTTGATGGCCATGTTGATAGTGTTGGTGTGATGGCCATGTTGATGGTGTTGGTTTGATGGCCATGTTGATAGTGTTGGTTTGATAGCCATGTTGATGCTGTTGGTTTGATGGTCATGTTGATAGTCTTGGTCTGATGGACATGTTGATAGTGTTGCTTTGATGTACATGTTGATAGTGTTGGCTTGATGGCCATGTTGATAGTGTTGGTTTGATGGCCATGTTGATGGTGTTGGTTTGATGGCCATGTTGATGGTGTTGGCTTGATGGCCATGTTGATAGTGTTGGTTTGATGGCCATGTTGATAGTGTTGGTTTGATGGCCATGTTGATAGTGTTGGTTTGATGGCCATGTTGATGGTGTTGGTTTGATGGCCATGTTGATAGTGTTGGTTTGATGGACATGTTGATGGTGTTGGCTTGATGGCCATGTTGATGGTGTTGGTTTGATGGCCATGTTGATAGTGTTGGTTTAATGGCCATGTTGATGGTGTTGGTTTGATGGACATGTTGATAGTGTTGGTTTGATGGCCATGTTGATGGTGTTGGTTTGATGGACATGTTGATAGTGTTGGTATGATAACCATGTTGATAGTGTTGGTTTGATGGTCATGTTGATAGTGTTGGTTTGATGGCCATGTTGATGGTGTTGGCTTGATGGCCATGTTGATGGTGTTGGCTTGATGGCCATGTTGATGGTGTTGGTTTGATGGCCATGTTGATGGTGTTGGCTTGATGGCCATGTTGATGGTTTTGGCTTGATAGCCATGTTGATGGTGTTGGTTTGATGGACATGTTGATGGTGTTGGTTTGATGGACATGTTCATGGTGTTGGTTTGATGGTCATGTTGATAGTGTTGGTTTGATGGCCATGTTGATGGTGTTGGCTTGATGGCCATGTCGATAGTGTTGGTTAAATGGCCATGTTGATGGTGTTGGTTTGATGGCCATGTTGATAGTGTTGCTTTGATGGCCATGTTGATAGTGTTGGTTTGATGGACATGTTGATAGTGCTGGCTTGATGGCCATGCTGATAGTGTTGGCTTGATGGCCATGTTGATGGTGTTGGTTTGATGGTCATGTTGATGGTCTTGGTTTGATGGCCATGTTGATAGTGTTGGTTTGATGGCCATGTTGATAGTGTTGGTTTGATGGCCATGTTGATGGTGTTGGTTTGATGGACATGTTGATAGTGATGGTTTGATGGCCATGTTGATGGTGTTGGTTTGATGGACATGTTGATAGTGTTGGTTTGATGGCCATATCGATAGTGTTGGTTTGATGGCCATGTTGATGGTGTTGGTTTGATGGACATGTTGATGGTGTTGGTTTGATGGACATGTTGATAGTGTTGGTTTGATGGCCATGTTGATGGTGTTGGTTTGATGGACATGTTGATAGTGTTGGTTTGATGGCCATGTTGATAGTGTTGGTTTGATGGACGTGTTGATGGTGTTGATTTGATTGACATGTTGATAGTGTTGGTTTGATGGCCATGTTGATGGTGTTGGCTTGATGGACATGTTGATAGTGTTGGTTTGATGGCCATGTTGATGGTGCTGGTTTGATGGTCATGTTGATAGTGTTGGTTTGATGGACATGTTGATGGTATTGGCTTGATGGCCATGTTGATGGTGTTGGTTTGATGGCCATGTTGATAGTGTTGGAATGATGGCCATGTTGATGGTGTTGGTTTGATGGCCATGTTGATAGTGTTGGTTTGATAGCCATGTTGATGCTGTTGGTTTGATGGCCATGTTGATAGTCTTGGTCTGATGGACATGTTGATAGTGTTGGTTTGATGTACATGTTGATAGTGTTGGCTTGATGGCCATGTTGATAGTATTGGTTTGATGGCCATGTTGATGGTGTTGGTTTGATGGCCATGTTGATGGTGTTAACTTGATGGCCATGTTGATAGTGTTGGTTTGATGGCCATGTTGATAATGTTGGTTTGATGGCCATGTTGATAGTGTTGGTTTGATGGCAATGTTGATATTGTTGGTTTGATGGCCATGTTGATGGTGTTGGTTTGATGGCCATGTTGATTGTGTTGGTGTGATGGCCATGTTGATGGTGTTGGTTTGATGGCCATGTTGATAGTGTTGGTTTGATGGACATGTTGATGGTGTTGGCTTGATGACGATGTTGATAGTGTTGGTTTGATGGCCATGTTGATAGTGTTGGTTTGATGGCCATGTTGATAGTGTTGGTTTGATGGACATGTTGATGGTGTTGGCTTGATGACGATGTTGATAGTGTTGGTTTGATGGCCATGTTGATAGTGTTGGTTTGATGGCAATGTTGATAGTGTTGGTTTGATGGCCATGTTGATGGTATTGGCTTGATGGCCATGTTGATGGTGTTGGTTCGGTGGACATGTTGATAGTGTTGGTTTGATGGCCATGTTGATAGTGTTGGTTTGATGGCCATGTTGATGGTGTTGGTTTGATGGCCATGTCGATAGTGTTGGTTTGATGGCCATGTTGATGGTGTTGGTTTGATGGCCATGTTGATAGTGTTGGTTTGATGGCAATGTTGATAGTGTTGGCTTGATGGCCATGTTGATGGTGTTGGTTTGATGGCCATGTTGATAGTGTTGGTTTAATGGCCATGTTGATGGTGTTGGTTTGATGGACATGTTGATAGTGTTGGTTTGATGGCCATGTTGATGGTGTTGGTTTGATGGACATGTTGATAGTGTTGGTTTGATGGCCATGTTGATGGTGTTGGTTTGATGGCCATGTTGATGGTGTTGGTTTGATGGCCATGTTGATAGTGTTGGTTTGATGGACGTGTTGATGGTGTTGATTTGATTGACATGTTGATAGTGTTGGTTTGATGGCCATGTTGATGGTGTTGGCTTGATGGACATGTTGATAGTGTTGGTTTGATGGCCATGTTGATGGTGTTGGTTTGATGGTCATGTTGATAGTGTTGGTTTGATGGACATGTTGATGGTATTGGCTTGATGGCCATGTTGATGGTGTTGGTTTGATGGCCATGTTGATAGTGTTGGTTTGATGGCCAGGTTGATGGTGTTGGTTTGATGGCCATGTTGATAGTGTTGGTTTGATGGCCATGTTGATGCTGTTGGTTTGATGGCCATGTTGATAGTGTTGGTCTGATGGACATGTTGATAGTGTTGGTTTGATGTACATGTTGATAGTGTTGGCTTGATGGCCATGTTGATAGTGTTGGTTTGATGGCCATGTTGATTATGTTGGTTTGATGGCCATGTTGATGGTGTTGGCTTGATGGCCATGTTGATAGTGTTGGTTTGATGGCCATGTTGATAGTGTTGGTTTGATGGCCATGTTGATGGTGTTGGTTTGATGGACATGTTGATGGTACTGGCTTGATGACCATGCTGATAGTGTTGGCTTGATGGCCATGTTGATGGTGTTGGTTTGATGGTCATGTTGATGGTCTTGGTTTGATGGCCATGTTGATAGTGTTGGTTTGATGGCCATGTTGATAGTGTTGGTTTGATGGCCATGTTGATAGTGTTGGTTTGATGGCAATGTTGATAGTGTTGGCTTGATGGTGTTGGTTTGATGGACATGTTGATAGTGTTCGTTTGATGGCCATGTTGATAGTGTTGGTTTGATGGCCATATTGATAGTGTTGGTTTGATGGCCATGTTGATGGTGTTGGTTTGATGGCCATGTTGATAGTGTTGGTTTGATGGACATGTTGATGGTGTTGGCTTGATGGCCATGTTGATGGTGTTGGTTTGATGGCCATGTTGATAGTGTTGGTTTGATGGCCATGTTGATGGTGTTGGTGTGATGGACATGTTGATAGTGTTGGTTTGATGGCCATGTTGATGGTGTTGGTTTGATGGCCATGTTAATGGTGTTGGCTTGATGGACATGCTGATAGTGTTGGTTTGATGGCCATGCTGATAGTGTTGGTTTGATGGCCATGTTGATGGTGTTGGCTTGATGGACATGTTGATAGTGTTGGTTTGATGGCCATGTTGATGGTGTTGGTTTGATGGACATGTTGATAGTGTTGGTTTGATGGCCATGTTGATGGTGTTGGTTTGATGGCCATGTTGATAGTGTTGGTTTTATGGCCATGTTGATGGTGTTGGTTTGATGGCCATGTTGATAGTGTTGGTTTGATGGACATGTTGATAGTGTTGGTTTGATGGCCATGTTGATTTGATGGACATGTTGATGGTGATGGTTTGATAGTCATGTTGATGGTGTTGGTTTGATGGCCATGTTGATGGTGTTGGCTTGATGGACATGCTGATAGTGTTGGTTTGATGGCCATGCTGATAGTGTTGGTTTGATGGCCATGTTGATGGTGTTGGCTTGATGGACATGTTGATAGTGTTGGTTTGATGGCCATGTTGATGGTGTTGGTTTGATGGACATGTTGATAGTGTTGGTTTGATGGCCATGTTGATGGTGTTGGTTTGATGGCCATGTTGATAGTGTTGGTTTTATGGCCATGTTGATGGTGTTGGTTTGATGGCCATGTTGATAGTGTTGGTTTGATGGACATGTTGATAGTGTTGGTTTGATGGACATGTTGATAGTGTTGGCTTGATGGCCATGTTGATAGTGTTGGTTTGATGGCCATGTTGATAGTGTTGGTTTGATGGTCATGTTGATGGTATTGTTTTGATGGACATGTTGATAGTGTTAGTTTGATGGTCATGTTGATAGTGTTGGTTTGATGGCCATGTTGATAGTGTTGGTTTGATGGCTATGTTGATTGTGTTGGTGTGATGGCCATGTTGATGGTGTTGGTTTGATGGCCATGTTGATAGTGTTGGTTTGATGGACATGTTGATGGTGTTGGCTTGATGACGATGTTGATAGTGTTGGTTTGATGGCAATGTTGATAGTGTTGGTTTGATGGCCATGTTGATGGTATTGGCTTGATGGCCATGTTGATGGTGTTGGTTCGGTGGACATGTTGATAGAGTTGGTTTGATGGCCATGTTGATAGTGTTGGTTTGATGGCCATGTCGATAGTGTTGGTTTGATGGCCATGTCGATAGTGTTGGTTTGATGGCCATGTTGATGGTGTTGGTTTGATGGCCATGTTGATAGTGTTGGTTTGATGGCCATGTTAATGCTGTTGGTTTGATGGCCATGTTGATAGTGTTGGTTTGATGGGCATGTTGATAGTGTTGGTTTGATGTACATGTTGATAGTATTGGCTTGATGGCCATGTTGATATTGTTGGTTTGGTGGCCATGTTGATGGTGTTGGTTTGATGGCCATGTTGATGGTGTTGGCTTGATGGCCATGTTGATAGTGTTGGTTTGATGTCCATGTTTATAGTGTTGGTTTGATGGCCATGTTGATAGTGTTGGTTTGATGGCAATGTTGATAGTGTTGGCTTGATGGCCATGTTGATGGTGTTGGTTTGATGGCCATGTTGATAGTGTTGGTTTAATGGCCATGTTGATGGTGTTGGTTTGATGGACATGTTGATAGTGTTGGTTTGATGGCCATGTTGATGGTGTTGGTTTGATGGACATGTTGATAGTGTTGGTTTGATGGCCATGTTGATGGTGTTGGTTTGATGGCCATGTTGATGGTGTTGGTTTGATGGCCATGTTGATAGTGTTGGTTTGATGGACGTGTTGATGGTGTTGATTTGATTGACATGTTGACAGTGTTGGTTTGATGGCCATGTTGATGGTGTTGGCTTGATGGACATGTTGATAGTGTTGGTTTGATGGCCATATTGATGGTGTTGGTTTGATGGTCATGTTGATAGTGTTGGTTTGATGGACATGTTGATGGTATTGGCTTGATGGCCATGTTGATGGTGTTGGTTTGATGGCCATGTTGATAGTGTTGGTTTGATGGCCATGTTGATGGTGTTGGTTTGATGGCCATGTTGATAGTGTTGGTTTGATGGCCATGTTGATGCTGTTGGTTTGATGGCCATGTTGATAGTGTTGGTCTGATGGACATGTTGATAGTGTTGGTTTGATGTACATGTTGATAGTGTTGGCTTGATGGCCATGTTGATAGTGTTGGTTTGATGGCCATGTTGATGGTGTTGGTTTGATGGCCATGTTGATGGTGTTGGCTTGATGGCCATGTTGATAGTGTTGGTTTGATGGCCATGTTGATAGTGTTGGTTTGATGGCCATGTTGATGGTGTTGGTTTGATGGACATGTTGATGGTACTGGCTTGATGGCCATGCTGATAGTGTTGGCTTGATGGCCATGTTGATGGTGTTGGTTTGATGGTCATGTTGATGGTCTTGGTTTGATGGCCATGTTGATAGTGTTGGTTTGATGGCCATGTTGATAGTGTTGGTTTGATGGCCATGTTGATGGTGTTGGTTTGATGGACATGTTGATAGTGTTGGTTTGATGGCCATGTTGATGGTGTTGGTTTGATGGACATGTTGATAGTGTTGGTTTGATGGCCATGTTGATGGTGTTGGTTTGATGGACATGTTGATGGTGTTGGTTTGATGGACATGTTGATAGTGTTGGTTTGATGGCCATGTTGATGGTGTTGGTTTGATGGACATGTTGATAGTGTTGGTTTGATGGCCATGTTGATAGTGTTGGTTTGATGGACGTGTTGATGGTGTTGATTTGATTCACATGTTGATAGTGTTGGTTTGATGGCCATGTTGATGGTGTTGGCTTGATGGACATGTTGATAGTGTTGGTTTGATGGCCATGTTGATGGTGCTGGTTTGATGGTCATGTTGATAGTGTTGGTTTGATGGACATGTTGATGGTATTGGCTTGATGGCCATGTTGATGGTGTTGAGTTGATGGCCATGTTGATAGTGTTGGTGTGATGGCCATGTTGATGGTGTTGGTTTGATGGCCATGTTGATAGTGTTGGTTTGATAGCCATGTTGATGCTGTTGGTTTGATGGTCATGTTGATAGTCTTGGTCTGATGGACATGTTGATAGTGTTGCTTTGATGTACATGTTGATAGTGTTGGCTTGATGGCCATGTTGATAGTGTTGGTTTGATGGCCATGTTGATGGTGTTGGTTTGATGGCCATGTTGATGGTGTTGGCTTGATGGCCATGTTGATAGTGTTGGTTTGATGGCCATGTTGATAGTGTTGGTTTGATGGCCATGTTGATAGTGTTGGTTTGATGGCCATGTTGATGGTGTTGGTTTGATGGCCATGTTGATAGTGTTGGTTTGATGGACATGTTGATGGTGTTGGCTTGATGGCCATGTTGATGGTGTTGGTTTGATGGCCATGTTGATAGTGTTGGTTTAATGGCCATGTTGATGGTGTTGGTTTGATGGACATGTTGATAGTGTTGGTTTGATGGCCATGTTGATGGTGTTGGTTTGATGGACATGTTGATAGTGTTGGTATGATAACCATGTTGATAGTGTTGGTTTGATGGTCATGTTGATAGTGTTGGTTTGATGGCCATGTTGATGGTGTTGGCTTGATGGCCATGTTGATGGTGTTGGCTTGATGGCCATGTTGATGGTGTTGGTTTGATGGCCATGTTGATGGTGTTGGCTTGATGGCCATGTTGATGGTTTTGGCTTGATAGCCATGTTGATGGTGTTGGTTTGATGGACATGTTGATGGTGTTGGTTTGATGGACATGTTCATGGTGTTGGTTTGATGGTCATGTTGATAGTGTTGGTTTGATGGCCATGTTGATGGTGTTGGCTTGATGGCCATGTCGATAGTGTTGGTTAAATGGCCATGTTGATGGTGTTGGTTTGATGGCCATGTTGATAGTGTTGCTTTGATGGCCATGTTGATAGTGTTGGTTTGATGGACATGTTGATAGTACTGGCTTGATGGCCATGCTGATAGTGTTGGCTTGATGGCCATGTTGATGGTGTTGGTTTGATGGTCATGTTGATGGTCTTGGTTTGATGGCCATGTTGATAGTGTTGGTTTGATGGCCATGTTGATAGTGTTGGTTTGATGGCCATGTTGATGGTGTTGGTTTGATGGACATGTTGATAGTGATGGTTTGATGGCCATGTTGATGGTGTTGGTTTGATGGACATGTTGATAGTGTTGGTTTGATGGCCATATCGATAGTGTTGGTTTGATGGCCATGTTGATGGTGTTGGTTTGATGGACATGTTGATGGTGTTGGTTTGATGGACATGTTGATAGTGTTGGTTTGATGGCCATGTTGATGGTGTTGGTTTGATGGACATGTTGATAGTGTTGGTTTGATGGCCATGTTGATAGTGTTGGTTTGATGGACGTGTTGATGGTGTTGATTTGATTGACATGTTGATAGTGTTGGTTTGATGGCCATGTTGATGGTGTTGGCTTGATGGACATGTTGATAGTGTTGGTTTGATGGCCATGTTGATGGTGCTGGTTTGATGGTCATGTTGATAGTGTTGGTTTGATGGACATGTTGATGGTATTGGCTTGATGGCCATGTTGATGGTGTTGGTTTGATGGCCATGTTGATAGTGTTGGAATGATGGCCATGTTGATGGTGTTGGTTTGATGGCCATGTTGATAGTGTTGGTTTGATAGCCATGTTGATGCTGTTGGTTTGATGGCCATGTTGATAGTCTTGGTCTGATGGACATGTTGATAGTGTTGGTTTGATGTACATGTTGATAGTGTTGGCTTGATGGCCATGTTGATAGTGTTGGTTTGATGGCCATGTTGATGGTGTTGGTTTGATGGCCATGTTGATGGTGTTAACTTGATGGCCATGTTGATAGTGTTGGTTTGATGGCCATGTTGATAATGTTGGTTTGATGGCCATGTTGATAGTGTTGGTTTGATGGCAATGTTGATAGTGTTGGCTTGATGGCCATGTTGATGGTGTTGGTTTGATGGACATGTTGATAGTGTTGGTTTGATGGCCATGTTGATTGTGTTGGTTTGATGGCCATATTGATAGTGTTGGTTTGATGGCCATGTTGATGGTGTTGGTTTGATGGCCATGTTGATAGTGTTGGTTTGATGGACATGTTGATGGTGTTGGCTTGATGGCCATGTTGATGGTTGGTTTGATGGACATGTTGATGGTATTGGCTTGATGGCCATGTTGATGGTGTTGGTTTGATGGCCATGTTGATAGTGTTGGTTTGATGGCTTTGATGGTCATGTTGATAGTGTTGGTTTGATGGACATGTTGATGGTATTGGCTTGATGGCCATGTTGATGGTGTTGGTTTGATGGCCATGTTGATAGTGTTGGTTTGATGGCAATGTTGATAGTGTTGGCTTGATGGCCATGTTGATGGTGTTGGTTTGATGGACATGTTGATAGTGTTGGTTTGATGGCCATGTTGATAGTGTTGGTTTGATGGCCATGTTGATAGTGTTGGTTTGATGGCCATGTTGATGGTGTTGGTGTGATGGACATGTTGATAGTGTTGGTTTGATGGCCATGTTCATGGTGTTGGTTTGATGGCCATGTTTATGGTGTTGGCTTGATGGACATGCTGATAGTGTTGGTTTGATGGCCATGCTGATAGTGTTGGTTTGATGGCCATGTTGATGGTGTTGGCTTGATGGACATGTTGATAGTGTTGGTTTGATGGCCATGTTGATGGTGTTGGTTTGATGGACATGTTGATAGTGTTGGTTTGATGGCCATGTTGATGGTGTTGGTTTGATGGCCATGTTGATAGTGTTGGTTTTATGGCCATGTTGATGGTGTTGGTTTGGTGGCCATGTTGATAGTGTTGGTTTGATGGACATGTTGATAGTGTTGTTTTGATGGCCATGTTGATTTGATGGACATGTTGATGGTGATGGTTTGATAGTCATGTTGATGGTGTTGGTTTGATGGCCATGTTGATGGTGTTGGCTTGATGGACATGCTGATAGTGTTGGTTTGATGGCCATGCTGATAGTGTTGGTTTGATGGCCATGTTGATGGTGTTGGCTTGATGGACATGTTGATAGTGTTGGTTTGATGGCCATGTTGATGGTGTTGGTTTGATGGACATGTTGATAGTGTTGGTTTGATGGCCATGTTGATGGTGTTGGTTTGATGGCCATGTTGATAGTGTTGGTTTTATGGCCATGTTGATGGTGTTGGTTTGATGGCCATGTTGATAGTGTTGGTTTGATGGACATGTTGATAGTGTTGGTTTGATGGACATGTTGATAGTGTTGGCTTGATGGCCATGTTGATAGTGTTGGTTTGATGGCCATGTTGATAGTGTTGGTTTGATGGCCATGTTGATAGTGTTGGTTTGATGGACATGTTGATGGTATTGGCTTGATGGCCATGTTGATGGTGTTGGTTTGATGGCCATGTTGATAGTGTTGGTGTGATGGCCATGTTGATGGTGTTGGTTTGATGGCCATGTTGATGGTGTTGGTTTGATGGACCTGTTGATAGTGTTGGTTTGATGGCCATGTTGATGGTGTTGGTTTGATGGACATGTTGATAGTGTTGGTTTGATGGCCATGTTGATGGTGTTGGTTTGATGGACATGTTGATGGTGTTGGTTTGATGGACATGTTGATAGTGTTGGTTTGATGGCCATGTTGATGGTGTTGGTTTGATGGACATGTTGATAGTGTTGGTTTGATGGCCATGTTGATAGTGTTGGTTTGATGGCCATGTCGATAGTGTTGGTTTGATGGCCATGTCGATAGTGTTGGTTTGATGGCCATGTTGATGGTGTTGGTTTGATGGCCATGTTGATAGTGTTGGTTTGATGGCCATGTTAATGCTGTTGGTTTGATGGCCATGTTGATAGTGTTGGTTTGATGGGCATGTTGATAGTGTTGGTTTGATGTACATGTTGATAGTATTGGCTTGATGGCCATGTTGATATTGTTGGTTTGGTGGCCATGTTGATGGTGTTGGTTTGATGGACATGTTGATGGTACTGGCTTGATGACCATGCTGATAGTGTTGGCATGATGGCCATGTTGATGGTGTTGGTTTGATGGTCATGTTGATGGTCTTGGTTTGATGGCCATGTTGATAGTGTTGGTTTGATGGCCATGTTGATAGTGTTGGTTTGATGGCCATGTTGATAGTGTTGGTTTGATGGCAATGTTGATAGTGTTGGCTTGATGGTGTTGGTTTGATGGACATGTTGATAGTGTTCGTTTGATGGCCATGTTGATAGTGTTGGTTTGATGGCCATATTGATAGTGTTGGTTTGATGGCCATGTTGATGGTGTTGGTTTGATGGCCATGTTGATAGTGTTGGTTTGATGGACATGTTGATGGTGTTGGCTTGATGGCCATGTTGATGGTGTTGGTTTGATGGCCATGTTGATAGTGTTGGTTTGATGGCCATGTTGATGGTGTTGGTGTGATGGACATGTTGATAGTGTTGGTTTGATGGCCATGTTGATGGTGTTGGTTTGATGGCCATGTTAATGGTGTTGGCTTGATGGACATGCTGATAGTGTTGGTTTGATGGCCATGCTGATAGTGTTGGTTTGATGGCCATGTTGATGGTGTTGGCTTGATGGACATGTTGATAGTGTTGGTTTGATGGCCATGTTGATGGTGTTGGTTTGATGGACATGTTGATAGTGTTGGTTTGATGGCCATGTTGATGGTGTTGGTTTGATGGCCATGTTGATAGTGTTGGTTTTATGGCCATGTTGATGGTGTTGGTTTGATGGCCATGTTGATAGTGTTGGTTTGATGGACATGTTGATAGTGTTGGTTTGATGGCCATGTTGATTTGATGGACATGTTGATGGTGATGGTTTGATAGTCATGTTGATGGTGTTGGTTTGATGGCCATGTTGATGGTGTTGGCTTGATGGACATGCTGATAGTGTTGGTTTGATGGCCATGCTGATAGTGTTGGTTTGATGGCCATGTTGATGGTGTTGGCTTGATGGACATGTTGATAGTGTTGGTTTGATGGCCATGTTGATGGTGTTGGTTTGATGGACATGTTGATAGTGTTGGTTTGATGGCCATGTTGATGGTGTTGGTTTGATGGCCATGTTGATAGTGTTGGTTTTATGGCCATGTTGATGGTGTTGGTTTGATGGCCATGTTGATAGTGTTGGTTTGATGGACATGTTGATAGTGTTGGTTTGATGGACATGTTGATAGTGTTGGCTTGATGGCCATGTTGATAGTGTTGGTTTGATGGCCATGTTGATAGTGTTGGTTTGATGGTCATGTTGATGGTATTGTTTTGATGGACATGTTGATAGTGTTAGTTTGATGGTCATGTTGATAGTGTTGGTTTGATGGCCATGTTGATAGTGTTGGTTTGATGGCTATGTTGATTGTGTTGGTGTGATGGCCATGTTGATGGTGTTGGTTTGATGGCCATGTTGATAGTGTTGGTTTGATGGACATGTTGATGGTGTTGGCTTGATGACGATGTTGATAGTGTTGGTTTGATGGCAATGTTGATAGTGTTGGTTTGATGGCCATGTTGATGGTATTGGCTTGATGGCCATGTTGATGGTGTTGGTTCGGTGGACATGTTGATAGAGTTGGTTTGATGGCCATGTTGATAGTGTTGGTTTGATGGCCATGTCGATAGTGTTGGTTTGATGGCCATGTCGATAGTGTTGGTTTGATGGCCATGTTGATGGTGTTGGTTTGATGGCCATGTTGATAGTGTTGGTTTGATGGCCATGTTAATGCTGTTGGTTTGATGGCCATGTTGATAGTGTTGGTTTGATGGGCATGTTGATAGTGTTGGTTTGATGTACATGTTGATAGTATTGGCTTGATGGCCATGTTGATATTGTTGGTTTGGTGGCCATGTTGATGGTGTTGGTTTGATGGCCATGTTGATGGTGTTGGCTTGATGGCCATGTTGATAGTGTTGGTTTGATGTCCATGTTTATAGTGTTGGTTTGATGGCCATGTTGATAGTGTTGGTTTGATGGCAATGTTGATAGTGTTGGCTTGATGGCCATGTTGATGGTGTTGGTTTGATGGCCATGTTGATAGTGTTGGTTTAATGGCCATGTTGATGGTGTTGGTTTGATGGACATGTTGATAGTGTTGGTTTGATGGCCATGTTGATGGTGTTGGTTTGATGGACATGTTGATAGTGTTGGTTTGATGGCCATGTTGATGGTGTTGGTTTGATGGCCATGTTGATGGTGTTGGTTTGATGGCCATGTTGATAGTGTTGGTTTGATGGACGTGTTGATGGTGTTGATTTGATTGACATGTTGACAGTGTTGGTTTGATGGCCATGTTGATGGTGTTGGCTTGATGGACATGTTGATAGTGTTGGTTTGATGGCCATATTGATGGTGTTGGTTTGATGGTCATGTTGATAGTGTTGGTTTGATGGACATGTTGATGGTATTGGCTTGATGGCCATGTTGATGGTGTTGGTTTGATGGCCATGTTGATAGTGTTGGTTTGATGGCCATGTTGATGGTGTTGGTTTGATGGCCATGTTGATAGTGTTGGTTTGATGGCCATGTTGATGCTGTTGGTTTGATGGCCATGTTGATAGTGTTGGTCTGATGGACATGTTGATAGTGTTGGTTTGATGTACATGTTGATAGTGTTGGCTTGATGGCCATGTTGATAGTGTTGGTTTGATGGCCATGTTGATGGTGTTGGTTTGATGGCCATGTTGATGGTGTTGGCTTGATGGCCATGTTGATAGTGTTGGTTTGATGGCCATGTTGATAGTGTTGGTTTGATGGCCATGTTGATGGTGTTGGTTTGATGGACATGTTGATGGTACTGGCTTGATGGCCATGCTGATAGTGTTGGCTTGATGGCCATGTTGATGGTGTTGGTTTGATGGTCATGTTGATGGTCTTGGTTTGATGGCCATGTTGATAGTGTTGGTTTGATGGCCATGTTGATAGTGTTGGTTTGATGGCCATGTTGATGGTGTTGGTTTGATGGACATGTTGATAGTGTTGGTTTGATGGCCATGTTGATGGTGTTGGTTTGATGGACATGTTGATAGTGTTGGTTTGATGGCCATGTTGATGGTGTTGGTTTGATGGACATGTTGATGGTGTTGGTTTGATGGACATGTTGATAGTGTTGGTTTGATGGCCATGTTGATGGTGTTGGTTTGATGGACATGTTGATAGTGTTGGTTTGATGGCCATGTTGATAGTGTTGGTTTGATGGACGTGTTGATGGTGTTGATTTGATTCACATGTTGATAGTGTTGGTTTGATGGCCATGTTGATGGTGTTGGCTTGATGGACATGTTGATAGTGTTGGTTTGATGGCCATGTTGATGGTGCTGGTTTGATGGTCATGTTGATAGTGTTGGTTTGATGGACATGTTGATGGTATTGGCTTGATGGCCATGTTGATGGTGTTGAGTTGATGGCCATGTTGATAGTGTTGGTGTGATGGCCATGTTGATGGTGTTGGTTTGATGGCCATGTTGATAGTGTTGGTTTGATAGCCATGTTGATGCTGTTGGTTTGATGGTCATGTTGATAGTCTTGGTCTGATGGACATGTTGATAGTGTTGCTTTGATGTACATGTTGATAGTGTTGGCTTGATGGCCATGTTGATAGTGTTGGTTTGATGGCCATGTTGATGGTGTTGGTTTGATGGCCATGTTGATGGTGTTGGCTTGATGGCCATGTTGATAGTGTTGGTTTGATGGCCATGTTGATAGTGTTGGTTTGATGGCCATGTTGATAGTGTTGGTTTGATGGCCATGTTGATGGTGTTGGTTTGATGGCCATGTTGATAGTGTTGGTTTGATGGACATGTTGATGGTGTTGGCTTGATGGCCATGTTGATGGTGTTGGTTTGATGGCCATGTTGATAGTGTTGGTTTAATGGCCATGTTGATGGTGTTGGTTTGATGGACATGTTGATAGTGTTGGTTTGATGGCCATGTTGATGGTGTTGGTTTGATGGACATGTTGATAGTGTTGGTATGATAACCATGTTGATAGTGTTGGTTTGATGGTCATGTTGATAGTGTTGGTTTGATGGCCATGTTGATGGTGTTGGCTTGATGGCCATGTTGATGGTGTTGGCTTGATGGCCATGTTGATGGTGTTGGTTTGATGGCCATGTTGATGGTGTTGGCTTGATGGCCATGTTGATGGTTTTGGCTTGATAGCCATGTTGATGGTGTTGGTTTGATGGACATGTTGATGGTGTTGGTTTGATGGACATGTTCATGGTGTTGGTTTGATGGTCATGTTGATAGTGTTGGTTTGATGGCCATGTTGATGGTGTTGGCTTGATGGCCATGTCGATAGTGTTGGTTAAATGGCCATGTTGATGGTGTTGGTTTGATGGCCATGTTGATAGTGTTGCTTTGATGGCCATGTTGATAGTGTTGGTTTGATGGACATGTTGATAGTACTGGCTTGATGGCCATGCTGATAGTGTTGGCTTGATGGCCATGTTGATGGTGTTGGTTTGATGGTCATGTTGATGGTCTTGGTTTGATGGCCATGTTGATAGTGTTGGTTTGATGGCCATGTTGATAGTGTTGGTTTGATGGCCATGTTGATGGTGTTGGTTTGATGGACATGTTGATAGTGATGGTTTGATGGCCATGTTGATGGTGTTGGTTTGATGGACATGTTGATAGTGTTGGTTTGATGGCCATATCGATAGTGTTGGTTTGATGGCCATGTTGATGGTGTTGGTTTGATGGACATGTTGATGGTGTTGGTTTGATGGACATGTTGATAGTGTTGGTTTGATGGCCATGTTGATGGTGTTGGTTTGATGGACATGTTGATAGTGTTGGTTTGATGGCCATGTTGATAGTGTTGGTTTGATGGACGTGTTGATGGTGTTGATTTGATTGACATGTTGATAGTGTTGGTTTGATGGCCATGTTGATGGTGTTGGCTTGATGGACATGTTGATAGTGTTGGTTTGATGGCCATGTTGATGGTGCTGGTTTGATGGTCATGTTGATAGTGTTGGTTTGATGGACATGTTGATGGTATTGGCTTGATGGCCATGTTGATGGTGTTGGTTTGATGGCCATGTTGATAGTGTTGGAATGATGGCCATGTTGATGGTGTTGGTTTGATGGCCATGTTGATAGTGTTGGTTTGATAGCCATGTTGATGCTGTTGGTTTGATGGCCATGTTGATAGTCTTGGTCTGATGGACATGTTGATAGTGTTGGTTTGATGTACATGTTGATAGTGTTGGCTTGATGGCCATGTTGATAGTGTTGGTTTGATGGCCATGTTGATGGTGTTGGTTTGATGGCCATGTTGATGGTGTTAACTTGATGGCCATGTTGATAGTGTTGGTTTGATGGCCATGTTGATAATGTTGGTTTGATGGCCATGTTGATAGTGTTGGTTTGATGGCAATGTTGATAGTGTTGGCTTGATGGCCATGTTGATGGTGTTGGTTTGATGGACATGTTGATAGTGTTGGTTTGATGGCCATGTTGATTGTGTTGGTTTGATGGCCATATTGATAGTGTTGGTTTGATGGCCATGTTGATGGTGTTGGTTTGATGGCCATGTTGATAGTGTTGGTTTGATGGACATGTTGATGGTGTTGGCTTGATGGCCATGTTGATGGTTGGTTTGATGGACATGTTGATGGTATTGGCTTGATGGCCATGTTGATGGTGTTGGTTTGATGGCCATGTTGATAGTGTTGGTTTGATGGCTTTGATGGTCATGTTGATAGTGTTGGTTTGATGGACATGTTGATGGTATTGGCTTGATGGCCATGTTGATGGTGTTGGTTTGATGGCCATGTTGATAGTGTTGGTTTGATGGCAATGTTGATAGTGTTGGCTTGATGGCCATGTTGATGGTGTTGGTTTGATGGACATGTTGATAGTGTTGGTTTGATGGCCATGTTGATAGTGTTGGTTTGATGGCCATGTTGATAGTGTTGGTTTGATGGCCATGTTGATGGTGTTGGTGTGATGGACATGTTGATAGTGTTGGTTTGATGGCCATGTTCATGGTGTTGGTTTGATGGCCATGTTTATGGTGTTGGCTTGATGGACATGCTGATAGTGTTGGTTTGATGGCCATGCTGATAGTGTTGGTTTGATGGCCATGTTGATGGTGTTGGCTTGATGGACATGTTGATAGTGTTGGTTTGATGGCCATGTTGATGGTGTTGGTTTGATGGACATGTTGATAGTGTTGGTTTGATGGCCATGTTGATGGTGTTGGTTTGATGGCCATGTTGATAGTGTTGGTTTTATGGCCATGTTGATGGTGTTGGTTTGGTGGCCATGTTGATAGTGTTGGTTTGATGGACATGTTGATAGTGTTGTTTTGATGGCCATGTTGATTTGATGGACATGTTGATGGTGATGGTTTGATAGTCATGTTGATGGTGTTGGTTTGATGGCCATGTTGATGGTGTTGGCTTGATGGACATGCTGATAGTGTTGGTTTGATGGCCATGCTGATAGTGTTGGTTTGATGGCCATGTTGATGGTGTTGGCTTGATGGACATGTTGATAGTGTTGGTTTGATGGCCATGTTGATGGTGTTGGTTTGATGGACATGTTGATAGTGTTGGTTTGATGGCCATGTTGATGGTGTTGGTTTGATGGCCATGTTGATAGTGTTGGTTTTATGGCCATGTTGATGGTGTTGGTTTGATGGCCATGTTGATAGTGTTGGTTTGATGGACATGTTGATAGTGTTGGTTTGATGGACATGTTGATAGTGTTGGCTTGATGGCCATGTTGATAGTGTTGGTTTGATGGCCATGTTGATAGTGTTGGTTTGATGGCCATGTTGATAGTGTTGGTTTGATGGACATGTTGATGGTATTGGCTTGATGGCCATGTTGATGGTGTTGGTTTGATGGCCATGTTGATAGTGTTGGTGTGATGGCCATGTTGATGGTGTTGGTTTGATGGCCATGTTGATGGTGTTGGTTTGATGGACCTGTTGATAGTGTTGGTTTGATGGCCATGTTGATGGTGTTGGTTTGATGGACATGTTGATAGTGTTGGTTTGATGGCCATGTTGATGGTGTTGGTTTGATGGACATGTTGATGGTGTTGGTTTGATGGACATGTTGATAGTGTTGGTTTGATGGCCATGTTGATGGTGTTGGTTTGATGGACATGTTGATAGTGTTGGTTTGATGGCCATGTTGATAGTGTTGGTTTGATGGCCATGTCGATAGTGTTGGTTTGATGGCCATGTCGATAGTGTTGGTTTGATGGCCATGTTGATGGTGTTGGTTTGATGGCCATGTTGATAGTGTTGGTTTGATGGCCATGTTAATGCTGTTGGTTTGATGGCCATGTTGATAGTGTTGGTTTGATGGGCATGTTGATAGTGTTGGTTTGATGTACATGTTGATAGTATTGGCTTGATGGCCATGTTGATATTGTTGGTTTGGTGGCCATGTTGATGGTGTTGGTTTGATGGACATGTTGATGGTACTGGCTTGATGACCATGCTGATAGTGTTGGCTTGATGGCCATGTTGATGGTGTTGGTTTGATGGTCATGTTGATGGTCTTGGTTTGATGGCCATGTTGATAGTGTTGGTTTGATGGCCATGTTGATAGTGTTGGTTTGATGGCCATGTTGATAGTGTTGGTTTGATGGCAATGTTGATAGTGTTGGCTTGATGGTGTTGGTTTGATGGACATGTTGATAGTGTTCGTTTGATGGCCATGTTGATAGTGTTGGTTTGATGGCCATATTGATAGTGTTGGTTTGATGGCCATGTTGATGGTGTTGGTTTGATGGCCATGTTGATAGTGTTGGTTTGATGGACATGTTGATGGTGTTGGCTTGATGGCCATGTTGATGGTGTTGGTTTGATGGCCATGTTGATAGTGTTGGTTTGATGGCCATGTTGATGGTGTTGGTGTGATGGACATGTTGATAGTGTTGGTTTGATGGCCATGTTGATGGTGTTGGTTTGATGGCCATGTTAATGGTGTTGGCTTGATGGACATGCTGATAGTGTTGGTTTGATGGCCATGCTGATAGTGTTGGTTTGATGGCCATGTTGATGGTGTTGGCTTGATGGACATGTTGATAGTGTTGGTTTGATGGCCATGTTGATGGTGTTGGTTTGATGGACATGTTGATAGTGTTGGTTTGATGGCCATGTTGATGGTGTTGGTTTGATGGCCATGTTGATAGTGTTGGTTTTATGGCCATGTTGATGGTGTTGGTTTGATGGCCATGTTGATAGTGTTGGTTTGATGGACATGTTGATAGTGTTGGTTTGATGGCCATGTTGATTTGATGGACATGTTGATGGTGATGGTTTGATAGTCATGTTGATGGTGTTGGTTTGATGGCCATGTTGATGGTGTTGGCTTGATGGACATGCTGATAGTGTTGGTTTGATGGCCATGCTGATAGTGTTGGTTTGATGGCCATGTTGATGGTGTTGGCTTGATGGACATGTTGATAGTGTTGGTTTGATGGCCATGTTGATGGTGTTGGTTTGATGGACATGTTGATAGTGTTGGTTTGATGGCCATGTTGATGGTGTTGGTTTGATGGCCATGTTGATAGTGTTGGTTTTATGGCCATGTTGATGGTGTTGGTTTGATGGCCATGTTGATAGTGTTGGTTTGATGGACATGTTGATAGTGTTGGTTTGATGGACATGTTGATAGTGTTGGCTTGATGGCCATGTTGATAGTGTTGGTTTGATGGCCATGTTGATAGTGTTGGTTTGATGGTCATGTTGATGGTATTGTTTTGATGGACATGTTGATAGTGTTAGTTTGATGGTCATGTTGATAGTGTTGGTTTGATGGCCATGTTGATAGTGTTGGTTTGATGGCTATGTTGATTGTGTTGGTGTGATGGCCATGTTGATGGTGTTGGTTTGATGGCCATGTTGATAGTGTTGGTTTGATGGACATGTTGATGGTGTTGGCTTGATGACGATGTTGATAGTGTTGGTTTGATGGCAATGTTGATAGTGTTGGTTTGATGGCCATGTTGATGGTATTGGCTTGATGGCCATGTTGATGGTGTTGGTTCGGTGGACATGTTGATAGAGTTGGTTTGATGGCCATGTTGATAGTGTTGGTTTGATGGCCATGTCGATAGTGTTGGTTTGATGGCCATGTCGATAGTGTTGGTTTGATGGCCATGTTGATGGTGTTGGTTTGATGGCCATGTTGATAGTGTTGGTTTGATGGCCATGTTAATGCTGTTGGTTTGATGGCCATGTTGATAGTGTTGGTTTGATGGGCATGTTGATAGTGTTGGTTTGATGTACATGTTGATAGTATTGGCTTGATGGCCATGTTGATATTGTTGGTTTGGTGGCCATGTTGATGGTGTTGGTTTGATGGCCATGTTGATGGTGTTGGCTTGATGGCCATGTTGATAGTGTTGGTTTGATGTCCATGTTTATAGTGTTGGTTTGATGGCCATGTTGATAGTGTTGGTTTGATGGCAATGTTGATAGTGTTGGCTTGATGGCCATGTTGATGGTGTTGGTTTGATGGCCATGTTGATAGTGTTGGTTTAATGGCCATGTTGATGGTGTTGGTTTGATGGACATGTTGATAGTGTTGGTTTGATGGCCATGTTGATGGTGTTGGTTTGATGGACATGTTGATAGTGTTGGTTTGATGGCCATGTTGATGGTGTTGGTTTGATGGCCATGTTGATGGTGTTGGTTTGATGGCCATGTTGATAGTGTTGGTTTGATGGACGTGTTGATGGTGTTGATTTGATTGACATGTTGACAGTGTTGGTTTGATGGCCATGTTGATGGTGTTGGCTTGATGGACATGTTGATAGTGTTGGTTTGATGGCCATATTGATGGTGTTGGTTTGATGGTCATGTTGATAGTGTTGGTTTGATGGACATGTTGATGGTATTGGCTTGATGGCCATGTTGATGGTGTTGGTTTGATGGCCATGTTGATAGTGTTGGTTTGATGGCCATGTTGATGGTGTTGGTTTGATGGCCATGTTGATAGTGTTGGTTTGATGGCCATGTTGATGCTGTTGGTTTGATGGCCATGTTGATAGTGTTGGTCTGATGGACATGTTGATAGTGTTGGTTTGATGTACATGTTGATAGTGTTGGCTTGATGGCCATGTTGATAGTGTTGGTTTGATGGCCATGTTGATGGTGTTGGTTTGATGGCCATGTTGATGGTGTTGGCTTGATGGCCATGTTGATAGTGTTGGTTTGATGGCCATGTTGATAGTGTTGGTTTGATGGCCATGTTGATGGTGTTGGTTTGATGGACATGTTGATGGTACTGGCTTGATGGCCATGCTGATAGTGTTGGCTTGATGGCCATGTTGATGGTGTTGGTTTGATGGTCATGTTGATGGTCTTGGTTTGATGGCCATGTTGATAGTGTTGGTTTGATGGCCATGTTGATAGTGTTGGTTTGATGGCCATGTTGATGGTGTTGGTTTGATGGACATGTTGATAGTGTTGGTTTGATGGCCATGTTGATGGTGTTGGTTTGATGGACATGTTGATAGTGTTGGTTTGATGGCCATGTTGATGGTGTTGGTTTGATGGACATGTTGATGGTGTTGGTTTGATGGACATGTTGATAGTGTTGGTTTGATGGCCATGTTGATGGTGTTGGTTTGATGGACATGTTGATAGTGTTGGTTTGATGGCCATGTTGATAGTGTTGGTTTGATGGACGTGTTGATGGTGTTGATTTGATTCACATGTTGATAGTGTTGGTTTGATGGCCATGTTGATGGTGTTGGCTTGATGGACATGTTGATAGTGTTGGTTTGATGGCCATGTTGATGGTGCTGGTTTGATGGTCATGTTGATAGTGTTGGTTTGATGGACATGTTGATGGTATTGGCTTGATGGCCATGTTGATGGTGTTGAGTTGATGGCCATGTTGATAGTGTTGGTGTGATGGCCATGTTGATGGTGTTGGTTTGATGGCCATGTTGATAGTGTTGGTTTGATAGCCATGTTGATGCTGTTGGTTTGATGGTCATGTTGATAGTCTTGGTCTGATGGACATGTTGATAGTGTTGCTTTGATGTACATGTTGATAGTGTTGGCTTGATGGCCATGTTGATAGTGTTGGTTTGATGGCCATGTTGATGGTGTTGGTTTGATGGCCATGTTGATGGTGTTGGCTTGATGGCCATGTTGATAGTGTTGGTTTGATGGCCATGTTGATAGTGTTGGTTTGATGGCCATGTTGATAGTGTTGGTTTGATGGCCATGTTGATGGTGTTGGTTTGATGGCCATGTTGATAGTGTTGGTTTGATGGACATGTTGATGGTGTTGGCTTGATGGCCATGTTGATGGTGTTGGTTTGATGGCCATGTTGATAGTGTTGGTTTAATGGCCATGTTGATGGTGTTGGTTTGATGGACATGTTGATAGTGTTGGTTTGATGGCCATGTTGATGGTGTTGGTTTGATGGACATGTTGATAGTGTTGGTATGATAACCATGTTGATAGTGTTGGTTTGATGGTCATGTTGATAGTGTTGGTTTGATGGCCATGTTGATGGTGTTGGCTTGATGGCCATGTTGATGGTGTTGGCTTGATGGCCATGTTGATGGTGTTGGTTTGATGGCCATGTTGATGGTGTTGGCTTGATGGCCATGTTGATGGTTTTGGCTTGATAGCCATGTTGATGGTGTTGGTTTGATGGACATGTTGATGGTGTTGGTTTGATGGACATGTTCATGGTGTTGGTTTGATGGTCATGTTGATAGTGTTGGTTTGATGGCCATGTTGATGGTGTTGGCTTGATGGCCATGTCGATAGTGTTGGTTAAATGGCCATGTTGATGGTGTTGGTTTGATGGCCATGTTGATAGTGTTGCTTTGATGGCCATGTTGATAGTGTTGGTTTGATGGACATGTTGATAGTACTGGCTTGATGGCCATGCTGATAGTGTTGGCTTGATGGCCATGTTGATGGTGTTGGTTTGATGGTCATGTTGATGGTCTTGGTTTGATGGCCATGTTGATAGTGTTGGTTTGATGGCCATGTTGATAGTGTTGGTTTGATGGCCATGTTGATGGTGTTGGTTTGATGGACATGTTGATAGTGATGGTTTGATGGCCATGTTGATGGTGTTGGTTTGATGGACATGTTGATAGTGTTGGTTTGATGGCCATATCGATAGTGTTGGTTTGATGGCCATGTTGATGGTGTTGGTTTGATGGACATGTTGATGGTGTTGGTTTGATGGACATGTTGATAGTGTTGGTTTGATGGCCATGTTGATGGTGTTGGTTTGATGGACATGTTGATAGTGTTGGTTTGATGGCCATGTTGATAGTGTTGGTTTGATGGACGTGTTGATGGTGTTGATTTGATTGACATGTTGATAGTGTTGGTTTGATGGCCATGTTGATGGTGTTGGCTTGATGGACATGTTGATAGTGTTGGTTTGATGGCCATGTTGATGGTGCTGGTTTGATGGTCATGTTGATAGTGTTGGTTTGATGGACATGTTGATGGTATTGGCTTGATGGCCATGTTGATGGTGTTGGTTTGATGGCCATGTTGATAGTGTTGGAATGATGGCCATGTTGATGGTGTTGGTTTGATGGCCATGTTGATAGTGTTGGTTTGATAGCCATGTTGATGCTGTTGGTTTGATGGCCATGTTGATAGTCTTGGTCTGATGGACATGTTGATAGTGTTGGTTTGATGTACATGTTGATAGTGTTGGCTTGATGGCCATGTTGATAGTGTTGGTTTGATGGCCATGTTGATGGTGTTGGTTTGATGGCCATGTTGATGGTGTTAACTTGATGGCCATGTTGATAGTGTTGGTTTGATGGCCATGTTGATAATGTTGGTTTGATGGCCATGTTGATAGTGTTGGTTTGATGGCAATGTTGATAGTGTTGGCTTGATGGCCATGTTGATGGTGTTGGTTTGATGGACATGTTGATAGTGTTGGTTTGATGGCCATGTTGATTGTGTTGGTTTGATGGCCATATTGATAGTGTTGGTTTGATGGCCATGTTGATGGTGTTGGTTTGATGGCCATGTTGATAGTGTTGGTTTGATGGACATGTTGATGGTGTTGGCTTGATGGCCATGTTGATGGTTGGTTTGATGGACATGTTGATGGTATTGGCTTGATGGCCATGTTGATGGTGTTGGTTTGATGGCCATGTTGATAGTGTTGGTTTGATGGCTTTGATGGTCATGTTGATAGTGTTGGTTTGATGGACATGTTGATGGTATTGGCTTGATGGCCATGTTGATGGTGTTGGTTTGATGGCCATGTTGATAGTGTTGGTTTGATGGCAATGTTGATAGTGTTGGCTTGATGGCCATGTTGATGGTGTTGGTTTGATGGACATGTTGATAGTGTTGGTTTGATGGCCATGTTGATAGTGTTGGTTTGATGGCCATGTTGATAGTGTTGGTTTGATGGCCATGTTGATGGTGTTGGTGTGATGGACATGTTGATAGTGTTGGTTTGATGGCCATGTTCATGGTGTTGGTTTGATGGCCATGTTTATGGTGTTGGCTTGATGGACATGCTGATAGTGTTGGTTTGATGGCCATGCTGATAGTGTTGGTTTGATGGCCATGTTGATGGTGTTGGCTTGATGGACATGTTGATAGTGTTGGTTTGATGGCCATGTTGATGGTGTTGGTTTGATGGACATGTTGATAGTGTTGGTTTGATGGCCATGTTGATGGTGTTGGTTTGATGGCCATGTTGATAGTGTTGGTTTTATGACCATGTTGATGGTGTTGGTTTGGTGGCCATGTTGATAGTGTTGGTTTGATGGACATGTTGATAGTGTTGGTTTGATGGCCATGTTGATTTGATGGACATGTTGATGGTGATGGTTTGATAGTCATGTTGATGGTGTTGGTTTGATGGCCATGTTGATGGTGTTGGCTTGATGGACATGCTGATAGTGTTGGTTTGATGGCCATGCTGATAGTGTTGGTTTGATGGCCATGTTGATGGTGTTGGCTTGATGGACATGTTGATAGTGTTGGTTTGATGGCCATGTTGATGGTGTTGGTTTGATGGACATGTTGATAGTGTTGGTTTGATGGCCATGTTGATGGTGTTGGTTTGATGGCCATGTTGATAGTGTTGGTTTTATGGCCATGTTGATGGTGTTGGTTTGATGGCCATGTTGATAGTGTTGGTTTGATGGACATGTTGATAGTGTTGGTTTGATGGACATGTTGATAGTGTTGGCTTGATGGCCATGTTGATAGTGTTGGTTTGATGGCCATGTTGATAGTGTTGGTTTGATGGCCATGTTGATAGTGTTGGTTTGATGGACATGTTGATGGTATTGGCTTGATGGCCATGTTGATGGTGTTGGTTTGATGGCCATGTTGATAGTGTTGGTGTGATGGCCATGTTGATGGTGTTGGTTTGATGGCCATGTTGATGGTGTTGGTTTGATGGACCTGTTGATAGTGTTGGTTTGATGGCCATGTTGATGGTGTTGGTTTGATGGACATGTTGATAGTGTTGGTTTGATGGCCATGTTGATGGTGTTGGTTTGATGGACATGTTGATGGTGTTGGTTTGATGGACATGTTGATAGTGTTGGTTTGATGGCCATGTTGATGGTGTTGGTTTGATGGACATGTTGATAGTGTTGGTTTGATGGCCATGTTGATAGTGTTGGTTTGATGGACGTGATGATGGTGTTGATTTGATTGACATGTTGATAGTGTTGGTTTGATGGCCATGTTGATGGTGTTGGCTTGATGGACATGTTGATAGTGTTGGTTTGATGGCCATGTTGATGGTGCTGGTTTGATGGTCATGTTGATAGTGTTGGTTTGATGGACATGTTGATGGTATTGGCTTGATGGCCATGTTGATGGTGTTGGTTTGATGGCCATGTTGATAGTGTTGGTGTGATGGCCATGTTGATAGTGTTGGTTTGATGGCCATTCTGATAGTGTTGGTTTGATAGCCATGTTGATGCTGTTGGTTTGATGGTCATGTTGATAGTCTTGGTCTGATGGACATGTTGATAGTGTAGCTTTGATGTACATGTTGATAGTGTTGGCTTGATGGCCATGTTGATAGTGTTGGTTTGATGGCCATGTTGATGGTGTTGGTTTGATGGCCATGTTGATGGTGTTGGCTTGATGGCCATGTTGATAGTGTTGGTTTGATGGCCATGTTGATAGTGTTGGTTTGATGGCCATGTTGATAGTGTTGGTTTGATGGCAATGTTGATAGTGTTGGCTTGATGGCCATGTTGATGGTGTTGGTTTGATGGACATGTTGATAGTGTTGGTTTGATGGCCATGTTGATAGTGCTGGCTTGATGGCCATGCTGATAGTGTTGGCTTGATGGCCATGTTGATGGTGTTGGTTTGATGGTCATGTTGATGGTCTTGGTTTGATGGCCATGTTGATAGTGTTGGTTTGATGGCCATGTTGATAGTGTTGGTTTGATGGCCATGTTGATGGTGTTGGTTTGATGGACATGTTGATAGTGATGGTTTGATGGCCATGTTGATGGTGTTGGTTTGATGGACATGTTGATAGTGTTGGTTTGATGGCCATATCGATAGTGTTGGTTTGATGGCCATGTTGATGGTGTTGGTTTGATGGACATGTTGATGGTGTTGGTTTGATGGACATGTTGATAGTGTTGGTTTGATGGCCATGTTGATGGTGTTGGTTTGATGGACATGTTGATAGTGTTGGTTTGATGGCCATGTTGATAGTGTTGGTTTGATGGACGTGTTGATGGTGTTGATTTGATTGACATGTTGATAGTGTTGGTTTGATGGCCATTTTGATGGTGTTGGCTTGATGGACATGTTGATAGTGTTGGTTTGATGGCCATGTTGATGGTGCTGGTTTGATGGTCATGTTGATAGTGTTGGTTTGATGGACATGTTGATGGTATTGGCTTGATGGCCATGTTGATGGTGTTGGTTTGATGGCCATGTTGATAGTGTTGGAATGATGGCCATGTTGATGGTGTTGGTTTGATGGCCATGTTGATAGTGTTGGTTTGATAGCCATGTTGATGCTGTTGGTTTGATGGCCATGTTGATAGTCTTGGTCTGATGGACATGTTGATAGTGTTGGTTTGATGTACATGTTGATAGTGTTGGCTTGATGGCCATGTTGATAGTATTGGTTTGATGGCCATGTTGATGGTGTTGGTTTGATGGCCATGTTGATGGTGTTAACTTGATGGCCATGTTGATAGTGTTGGTTTGATGGCCATGTTGATAATGTTGGTTTGATGGCCATGTTGATAGTGTTGGTTTGATGGCAATGTTGATATTGTTGGTTTGATGGCCATGTTGATGGTGTTGGTTTGATGGCCATGTTGATTGTGTTGGTGTGATGGCCATGTTGATGGTGTTGGTTTGATGGCCATGTTGATAGTGTTGGTTTGATGGACATGTTGATGGTGTTGGCTTGATGACGATGTTGATAGTGTTGGTTTGATGGCCATGTTGATAGTGTTGGTTTGATGGCCATGTTGATAGTGTTGGTTTGATGGACATGTTGATGGTGTTGGCTTGATGACGATGTTGATAGTGTTGGTTTGATGGCCATGTTGATAGTGTTGGTTTGATGGCAATGTTGATAGTGTTGGTTTGATGGCCATGTTGATGGTATTGGCTTGATGGCCATGTTGATGGTGTTGGTTCGGTGGACATGTTGATAGTGTTGGTTTGATGGCCATGTTGATAGTGTTGGTTTGATGGCCATGTTGATGGTGTTGGTTTGATGGCCATGTCGATAGTGTTGGTTTGATGGCCATGTTGATGGTGTTGGTTTGATGGCCATGTTGATAGTGTTGGTTTGATGGCAATGTTGATAGTGTTGGCTTGATGGCCATGTTGATGGTGTTGGTTTGATGGCCATGTTGATAGTGTTGGTTTAATGGCCATGTTGATGGTGTTGGTTTGATGGACATGTTGATAGTGTTGGTTTGATGGCCATGTTGATGGTGTTGGTTTGATGGACATGTTGATAGTGTTGGTTTGATGGCCATGTTGATGGTGTTGGTTTGATGGCCATGTTGATGGTGTTGGTTTGATGGCCATGTTGATAGTGTTGGTTTGATGGACGTGTTGATGGTGTTGATTTGATTGACATGTTGATAGTGTTGGTTTGATGGCCATGTTGATGGTGTTGGCTTGATGGACATGTTGATAGTGTTGGTTTGATGGCCATGTTGATGGTGTTGGTTTGATGGTCATGTTGATAGTGTTGGTTTGATGGACATGTTGATGGTATTGGCTTGATGGCCATGTTGATGGTGTTGGTTTGATGGCCATGTTGATAGTGTTGGTTTGATGGCCAGGTTGATGGTGTTGGTTTGATGGCCATGTTGATAGTGTTGGTTTGATGGCCATGTTGATGCTGTTGGTTTGATGGCCATGTTGATAGTGTTGGTCTGATGGACATGTTGATAGTGTTGGTTTGATGTACATGTTGATAGTGTTGGCTTGATGGCCATGTTGATAGTGTTGGTTTGATGGCCATGTTGATGATGTTGGTTTGATGGCCATGTTGATGGTGTTGGCTTGATGGCCATGTTGATAGTGTTGGTTTGATGGCCATGTTGATAGTGTTGGTTTGATGGCCATGTTGATGGTGTTGGTTTGATGGACATGTTGATGGTACTGGCTTGATGACCATGCTGATAGTGTTGGCTTGATGGCCATGTTGATGGTGTTGGTTTGATGGTCATGTTGATGGTCTTGGTTTGATGGCCATGTTGATAGTGTTGGTTTGATGGCCATGTTGATAGTGTTGGTTTGATGGCCATGTTGATAGTGTTGGTTTGATGGCAATGTTGATAGTGTTGGATTGATGGTGTTGGTTTGATGGACATGTTGATAGTGTTCGTTTGATGGCCATGTTGATAGTGTTGGTTTGATGGCCATATTGATAGTGTTGGTTTGATGGCCATGTTGATGGTGTTGGTTTGATGGCCATGTTGATAGTGTTGGTTTGATGGACATGTTGATGGTGTTGGCTTGATGGCCATGTTGATGGTGTTGGTTTGATGGCCATGTTGATAGTGTTGGTTTGATGGCCATGTTGATGGTGTTGGTGTGATGGACATGTTGATAGTGTTGGTTTGATGGCCATGTTGATGGTGTTGGTTTGATGGCCATGTTAATGGTGTTGGCTTGATGGACATGCTGATAGTATTGGCTTGATGGCCATGTTGATATTGTTGGTTTGGTGGCCATGTTGATGGTGTTGGTTTGATGGCCATGTTGATGGTGTTGGCTTGATGGCCATGTTGATAGTGTTGGTTTGATGTCCATGTTTATAGTGTTGGTTTGATGGCCATGTTGATAGTGTTGGTTTGATGGCAATGTTGATAGTGTTGGCTTGATGGCCATGTTGATGGTGTTGGTTTGATGGCCATGTTGATAGTGTTGGTTTAATGGCCATGTTGATGGTGTTGGTTTGATGGACATGTTGATAGTGTTGGTTTGATGGCCATGTTGATGGTGTTGGTTTGATGGACATGTTGATAGTGTTGGTTTGATGGCCATGTTGATGGTGTTGGTTTGATGGCCATGTTGATGGTGTTGGTTTGATGGCCATGTTGATAGTGTTGGTTTGATGGACGTGTTGATGGTGTTGATTTGATTGACATGTTGACAGTGTTGGTTTGATGGCCATGTTGATGGTGTTGGCTTGATGGACATGTTGATAGTGTTGGTTTGATGGCCATATTGATGGTGTTGGTTTGATGGTCATGTTGATAGTGTTGGTTTGATGGACATGTTGATGGTATTGGCTTGATGGCCATGTTGATGGTGTTGGTTTGATGGCCATGTTGATAGTGTTGGTTTGATGGCCATGTTGATGGTGTTGGTTTGATGGCCATGTTGATAGTGTTGGTTTGATGGCCATGTTGATGCTGTTGGTTTGATGGCCATGTTGATAGTGTTGGTCTGATGGACATGTTGATAGTGTTGGTTTGATGTACATGTTGATAGTGTTGGCTTGATGGCCATGTTGATAGTGTTGGTTTGATGGCCATGTTGATGGTGTTGGTTTGATGGCCATGTTGATGGTGTTGGCTTGATGGCCATGTTGATAGTGTTGGTTTGATGGCCATGTTGATAGTGTTGGTTTGATGGCCATGTTGATGGTGTTGGTTTGATGGACATGTTGATGGTACTGGCTTGATGGCCATGCTGATAGTGTTGGCTTGATGGCCATGTTGATGGTGTTGGTTTGATGGTCATGTTGATGGTCTTGGTTTGATGGCCATGTTGATAGTGTTGGTTTGATGGCCATGTTGATAGTGTTGGTTTGATGGCCATGTTGATGGTGTTGGTTTGATGGACATGTTGATAGTGTTGGTTTGATGGCCATGTTGATGGTGTTGGTTTGATGGACATGTTGATAGTGTTGGTTTGATGGCCATGTTGATGGTGTTGGTTTGATGGACATGTTGATGGTGTTGGTTTGATGGACATGTTGATAGTGTTGGTTTGATGGCCATGTTGATGGTGTTGGTTTGATGGACATGTTGATAGTGTTGGTTTGATGGCCATGTTGATAGTGTTGGTTTGATGGACGTGTTGATGGTGTTGATTTGATTCACATGTTGATAGTGTTGGTTTGATGGCCATGTTGATGGTGTTGGCTTGATGGACATGTTGATAGTGTTGGTTTGATGGCCATGTTGATGGTGCTGGTTTGATGGTCATGTTGATAGTGTTGGTTTGATGGACATGTTGATGGTATTGGCTTGATGGCCATGTTGATGGTGTTGAGTTGATGGCCATGTTGATAGTGTTGGTGTGATGGCCATGTTGATGGTGTTGGTTTGATGGCCATGTTGATAGTGTTGGTTTGATAGCCATGTTGATGCTGTTGGTTTGATGGTCATGTTGATAGTCTTGGTCTGATGGACATGTTGATAGTGTTGCTTTGATGTACATGTTGATAGTGTTGGCTTGATGGCCATGTTGATAGTGTTGGTTTGATGGCCATGTTGATGGTGTTGGTTTGATGGCCATGTTGATGGTGTTGGCTTGATGGCCATGTTGATAGTGTTGGTTTGATGGCCATGTTGATAGTGTTGGTTTGATGGCCATGTTGATAGTGTTGGTTTGATGGCCATGTTGATGGTGTTGGTTTGATGGCCATGTTGATAGTGTTGGTTTGATGGACATGTTGATGGTGTTGGCTTGATGGCCATGTTGATGGTGTTGGTTTGATGGCCATGTTGATAGTGTTGGTTTAATGGCCATGTTGATGGTGTTGGTTTGATGGACATGTTGATAGTGTTGGTTTGATGGCCATGTTGATGGTGTTGGTTTGATGGACATGTTGATAGTGTTGGTATGATAACCATGTTGATAGTGTTGGTTTGATGGTCATGTTGATAGTGTTGGTTTGATGGCCATGTTGATGGTGTTGGCTTGATGGCCATGTTGATGGTGTTGGCTTGATGGCCATGTTGATGGTGTTGGTTTGATGGCCATGTTGATGGTGTTGGCTTGATGGCCATGTTGATGGCTTTGGCTTGATAGCCATGTTGATGGTGTTGGTTTGATGGACATGTTGATGGTGTTGGTTTGATGGACATGTTCATGGTGTTGGTTTGATGGTCATGTTGATAGTGTTGGTTTGATGGCCATGTTGATGGTGTTGGCTTGATGGCCATGTCGATAGTGTTGGTTAAATGGCCATGTTGATGGTGTTGGTTTGATGGCCATGTTGATAGTGTTGCTTTGATGGCCATGTTGATAGTGTTGGTTTGATGGACATGTTGATAGTACTGGCTTGATGGCCATGCTGATAGTGTTGGCTTGATGGCCATGTTGATGGTGTTGGTTTGATGGTCATGTTGATGGTCTTGGTTTGATGGCCATGTTGATAGTGTTGGTTTGATGGCCATGTTGATAGTGTTGGTTTGATGGCCATGTTGATGGTGTTGGTTTGATGGACATGTTGATAGTGATGGTTTGATGGCCATGTTGATGGTGTTGGTTTGATGGACATGTTGATAGTGTTGGTTTGATGGCCATATCGATAGTGTTGGTTTGATGGCCATGTTGATGGTGTTGGTTTGATGGACATGTTGATGGTGTTGGTTTGATGGACATGTTGATAGTGTTGGTTTGATGGCCATGTTGATGGTGTTGGTTTGATGGACATGTTGATAGTGTTGGTTTGATGGCCATGTTGATAGTGTTGGTTTGATGGACGTGTTGATGGTGTTGATTTGATTGACATGTTGATAGTGTTGGTTTGATGGCCATGTTGATGGTGTTGGCTTGATGGACATGTTGATAGTGTTGGTTTGATGGCCATGTTGATGGTGCTGGTTTGATGGTCATGTTGATAGTGTTGGTTTGATGGACATGTTGATGGTATTGGCTTGATGGCCATGTTGATGGTGTTGGTTTGATGGCCATGTTGATAGTGTTGGAATGATGGCCATGTTGATGGTGTTGGTTTGATGGCCATGTTGATAGTGTTGGTTTGATAGCCATGTTGATGCTGTTGGTTTGATGGCCATGTTGATAGTCTTGGTCTGATGGACATGTTGATAGTGTTGGTTTGATGTACATGTTGATAGTGTTGGCTTGATGGCCATGTTGATAGTGTTGGTTTGATGGCCATGTTGATGGTGTTGGTTTGATGGCCATGTTGATGGTGTTAACTTGATGGCCATGTTGATAGTGTTGGTTTGATGGCCATGTTGATAATGTTGGTTTGATGGCCATGTTGATAGTGTTGGTTTGATGGCAATGTTGATAGTGTTGGCTTGATGGCCATGTTGATGGTGTTGGTTTGATGGACATGTTGATAGTGTTGGTTTGATGGCCATGTTGATTGTGTTGGTTTGATGGCCATATTGATAGTGTTGGTTTGATGGCCATGTTGATGGTGTTGGTTTGATGGCCATGTTGATAGTGTTGGTTTGATGGACATGTTGATGGTGTTGGCTTGATGGCCATGTTGATGGTTGGTTTGATGGACATGTTGATGGTATTGGCTTGATGGCCATGTTGATGGTGTTGGTTTGATGGCCATGTTGATAGTGTTGGTTTGATGGCTTTGATGGTCATGTTGATAGTGTTGGTTTGATGGACATGTTGATGGTATTGGCTTGATGGCCATGTTGATGGTGTTGGTTTGATGGCCATGTTGATAGTGTTGGTTTGATGGCAATGTTGATAGTGTTGGCTTGATGGCCATGTTGATGGTGTTGGTTTGATGGACATGTTGATAGTGTTGGTTTGATGGCCATGTTGATAGTGTTGGTTTGATGGCCATGTTGATAGTGTTGGTTTGATGGCCATGTTGATGGTGTTGGTGTGATGGACATGTTGATAGTGTTGGTTTGATGGCCATGTTCATGGTGTTGGTTTGATGGCCATGTTTATGGTGTTGGCTTGATGGACATGCTGATAGTGTTGGTTTGATGGCCATGCTGATAGTGTTGGTTTGATGGCCATGTTGATGGTGTTGGCTTGATGGACATGTTGATAGTGTTGGTTTGATGGCCATGTTGATGGTGTTGGTTTGATGGACATGTTGATAGTGTTGGTTTGATGGCCATGTTGATGGTGTTGGTTTGATGGCCATGTTGATAGTGTTGGTTTTATGGCCATGTTGATGGTGTTGGTTTGGTGGCCATGTTGATAGTGTTGGTTTGATGGACATGTTGATAGTGTTGGTTTGATGGCCATGTTGATTTGATGGACATGTTGATGGTGATGGTTTGATAGTCATGTTGATGGTGTTGGTTTGATGGCCATGTTGATGGTGTTGGCTTGATGGACATGCTGATAGTGTTGGTTTGATGGCCATGCTGATAGTGTTGGTTTGATGGCCATGTTGATGGTGTTGGCTTGATGGACATGTTGATAGTGTTGGTTTGATGGCCATGTTGATGGTGTTGGTTTGATGGACATGTTGATAGTGTTGGTTTGATGGCCATGTTGATGGTGTTGGTTTGATGGCCATGTTGATAGTGTTGGTTTTATGGCCATGTTGATGGTGTTGGTTTGATGGCCATGTTGATAGTGTTGGTTTGATGGACATGTTGATAGTGTTGGTTTGATGGACATGTTGATAGTGTTGGCTTGATGGCCATGTTGATAGTGTTGGTTTGATGGCCATGTTGATAGTGTTGGTTTGATGGCCATGTTGATAGTGTTGGTTTGATGGACATGTTGATGGTATTGGCTTGATGGCCATGTTGATGGTGTTGGTTTGATGGCCATGTTGATAGTGTTGGTGTGATGGCCATGTTGATGGTGTTGGTTTGATGGCCATGTTGATGGTGTTGGTTTGATGGACCTGTTGATAGTGTTGGTTTGATGGCCATGTTGATGGTGTTGGTTTGATGGACATGTTGATAGTGTTGGTTTGATGGCCATGTTGATGGTGTTGGTTTGATGGACATGTTGATGGTGTTGGTTTGATGGACATGTTGATAGTGTTGGTTTGATGGCCATGTTGATGGTGTTGGTTTGATGGACATGTTGATAGTGTTGGTTTGATGGCCATGTTGATAGTGTTGGTTTGATGGACGTGATGATGGTGTTGATTTGATTGACATGTTGATAGTGTTGGTTTGATGGCCATGTTGATGGTGTTGGCTTGATGGACATGTTGATAGTGTTGGTTTGATGGCCATGTTGATGGTGCTGGTTTGATGGTCATGTTGATAGTGTTGGTTTGATGGACATGTTGATGGTATTGGCTTGATGGCCATGTTGATGGTGTTGGTTTGATGGCCATGTTGATAGTGTTGGTGTGATGGCCATGTTGATAGTGTTGGTTTGATGGCCATTCTGATAGTGTTGGTTTGATAGCCATGTTGATGCTGTTGGTTTGATGGTCATGTTGATAGTCTTGGTCTGATGGACATGTTGATAGTGTAGCTTTGATGTACATGTTGATAGTGTTGGCTTGATGGCCATGTTGATAGTGTTGGTTTGATGGCCATGTTGATGGTGTTGGTTTGATGGCCATGTTGATGGTGTTGGCTTGATGGCCATGTTGATAGTGTTGGTTTGATGGCCATGTTGATAGTGTTGGTTTGATGGCCATGTTGATAGTGTTGGTTTGATGGCAATGTTGATAGTGTTGGCTTGATGGCCATGTTGATGGTGTTGGTTTGATGGACATGTTGATAGTGTTGGTTTGATGGCCATGTTGATAGTGCTGGCTTGATGGCCATGCTGATAGTGTTGGCTTGATGGCCATGTTGATGGTGTTGGTTTGATGGTCATGTTGATGGTCTTGGTTTGATGGCCATGTTGATAGTGTTGGTTTGATGGCCATGTTGATAGTGTTGGTTTGATGGCCATGTTGATGGTGTTGGTTTGATGGTGTTAAGTTTGCATACATATTCGTGTTACGTGACCGGTAGCCGCGTGTGCCGCCGCCCCGGCCGGCGAGCCGTGCGGGACAGCCTATCTGCGGGCGCGGGGCTGGCGCGGCGCCGTGTTGCGCGCTGATTGGCGGCCGGCCGGCCGGGCGCCTATGACGTGATCCGCAGTGACCTCGGGTCTGCACTGGAGGAGCGGGTCACTCGGGACTCAGCCGCTGTCTGGACCGGGTCGGTCGCAAGTTGTTACAGATTAGAGATTTGCCTTGTCTGGCTTCTCCATCTGGAACACTTGTGGCCACTGAGTGACGCACCAGACCAAACTTGAAGGAAACTGACTTGTTGGTCTTTTCCGGAAAGAGGTGCTCACCAGAGGAATTAACGAACTTAACCTTTTTTGACGCCCCAATTCAGATCGGGGAGCATTGTTGATTCAGACCACGAATGCGCATATGTCCATGCCATTTGCGCTGCATCAACGGTGCACCCACTCCCGATTTATACGTATATATTGAGCTGTGCACTCGTCACGTTTCAGGGCGGAGTTTGAAGGGGGTATAACCTGAGCGTCTCTCGGGATTACTCGACATTGGATTTCTGTTAATCGACGATTTATGTAAACTCGCTGCATAGCTGATTGTTTCAGCTGCTCCGCCGAGCTGTTTGGTTGCCGAGTTGTGCGAACACAATACAGCCCTGACCTGACAAAATACTTGTACTTTTCTACCGGCGCAACTGAACGGACGGATTCTTAACATAGTCTCCCGGGCCGGATTGTATTTTCGGTTCCTTGAATTATACCTTTGTTGGCCGGATTTACTTTATATTTGTTTGATACAGTCCACATTGATAACTTTTGTTCAAATCCGTTTAGTTCAACATGGATGATTCATTAAGCACTAGATCAAAGCTTCGCACAAAGGCAACCAGACAATGCAATGATCTGAAGTCCTGCCGGGAGGGCGATCGAAAGGCGCTTGATCCGGACCAGCTGGCCCTCAAACTTCATCACTTGGAGAAGCTGCAGAGCGAGCTTCGGGGTGTCCAGGAACAGCTGGACAAGCTGGGTCAGCCTGACGATTCTAGCCACAGCCAACTCATGGAGGATGAGATGTTTCTCGGCTCCAGGCTCCTCTCCCGGCTCGGAAAGATGGAGGACGCCGCTCATAAAAGAGCTGATTTCCAAGGATCGGTGGGCAATGCAGACCTCAAAGCATCCGTCACCGTGAAAATTCCTATTTATCATGGCGATGTGATGAAATGGTCAGAGTTTTGGGAACTGTTTGCAATTTCAGTCCATGACAATCCAAGCTATGCCGACGTCCAAAAGTTCGTTGTTTTGAAGTCGCACTTGAGCGGGGCGGCGCTGCGCACTATCCAAGGGATTCCGGTGTCAGGTGATAGCTACACCCAGGCGGTAGCAGCCCTCAAGGAGCGCTTCGATCATAACGAGGTGCGGCGAGAGCTTCTGATGAGGGAACTCTTGAACATGCCGTCTGTCCGACACGGTGACTTGAAAGGCATGCGATCTTTGATAGATCACCTGTCAGCGCATACACGCGCTCTGGATAGCCTCGGAGTTCCCGCTGAAAGCTTCTCGAGCCTTCTCCTACCTATCGTGAAAGACAAAATTCCAGAAGACTGGCGACTGGAATGGGCCAGACAGGGGAGCAGTAACTTTGACGCCTTCATTCAATTTCTCAATCGCGAAATACGGCTCCGTGAATCAGCCAAGGGGGTGTGGACAGTGGCCGCCGCCGCAGAAGCGCCACCCTCGGCGTCGTCAGTCACGAGCAGCATGACTGCCCGACGTGAGCCTCGGAAGGAGCGGGTGCAGCCCTCTCAGAGGCCGGGGCGGACGCTCTGTGGCGCGTGTGGGCAGGGACACCAGCGGCTCGACCAGTGCGCGATGTTTCGCGGCATGCCTGTACAGGACCGGTGGTCACTTGCGAAAACCTTGAAGGCATGCTTCCGCTGTCTGGGCTCTGGCCATCGATCTCGTGAATGCAAAGAAAGACAGTGCGATGAGTGTGGCAGACATCATCACATCCTGCTTCACTATCTGACTCCCTCGTCAAAGGGTCCTTCGGTGATTCCGGCGTCCGAGCTGTCGCCAGAAGCGGCCAGCTTCTCACCAGCTCAGTCCTCTAATCATGAGCCGGGGTTGAATGCCGCGAAAGTTGATGTTCAGCGGCAAGGCCATCGCCGATTCAACGCCCGGGGAGAGAACGGATGCCGAAGCTTCCTCCAGACGGCTCTGGTCGAGGCTATGGGTCCGAAAGGTCACCGCAAGGCCCGCGTACTGATTGATGGAGGCTCTGATTCTTCATATATCCGTAGCTCTCTGGTGAAAGAGCTAGGTCTACCCGTTGTTGAAACAGGGACGTTTTCTTGTATCGGATTCCAGGAGAAAACCGAGGCAGCTCGCCAATACGATAAGGTCCGAGTCGAGCTTGAGAGCCGTTTCGGTAACAATTCCGTGTGCCTTGACATGTGGAGCACAGATCGACTATGCTCGCCTCTTCCTGCCACCCCACCGCCCCTGATGCTCTCCCGACTGGAGATGGCGGACGACTTTGGGGGTGGCGAGATTGATCTCCTAATCGGAGTTGATAACCTCTACCGCGTCGTGTTGTGGGGACAAGTGGATCTTGGCGAGAGTCTGAGAGCCGTGGAGACTGTCTTCGGCTATGTTCTGCATGGACGACATGGGGAAATCAGTCCGCAGCATCAGCAGCATCACCGGACTTTCCACTGTAGCCAAGTGGAGGTGATGTGGGACTTGGATACTGTTGGAATCTGTCAGAAGGATGTGGCCAACTCGAACCTAACGGTCTACCCCGAGCCTACCTGGAACGAGGTTGAGGAGCGATACGAAATGGGCTTGGTATGGAGCTCCGACGAGCGCCCCGTCTCTAACAGAGACCACACATTGGCTCGAACGCTTCGCATGTCCGATCGTCTCAGCAGAAAAAAAGCTGTCATGTACGACGAACAAATCAAGAGCATGCTGACCAATGCTGTTGTTGAACCCTCTGAGCCGCCCAAACCCGCCGCTGAGGGCTCATGCAAGGTGGAGAGTCTTCCGTCTGCTCGCGCAGTCGATCCACGAGATGACTCTCGCGGGTCAGGACTGGGTCTCGAGCAAGGTCAAAGGCTGTCGCCTAGACCGTGTGACTCGGAGGCTTTCTACCTCCCTCATCACGGAGTCTTCCGAAATGGGAAAATCAGGGTGGTCTTCGATGGATCCGCTAGGGACGGAACAGGCCGAAGCCTAAACGAGTACCTGGAGCCCGGCGAAAATCTTCTCGTCAAGCTGTCCTCCGTCGTACTCAACTTCAGATGCGGAGAGATCGGGTGCCAGGCAGACATACAAGCAGCCTTTCATCAGGTTGTAGTGAGCCAAGAGGACCGGAAATACTTACAATTCTTCTGGTCGGAAATGTGTCTGAGGTTCGCTCGAGTGCCTTTTGGACTGACTTGTTCGCCGTTTATGCTGCTGAGAACGGTGGACGTCCATTTGAACAGATACGCCAAGAGCGACAAAGACCTCTGTCAGCTGATCCGAGATGGAACCTACATGGACGACCTCTGTCTGCACTTCAAAGACCGAATCGATGCAAAAAAAGGGATGTTCAGAGTCAAGCAGATGTTCGCTGAGGCTGGAATGACGCTTCATAAGACGCGAATCACGGGGGATCAGTCACCTGAGACATCAGTCCTCGGCCTGAGTTGGAACTCAGAGTCAGACAATCTGGCCGTTGTGGTGCCGGAGTTCCCCTGTCCTTCAACTAAAAGAGAGTTGTTATCAGCTGTGGCAAAGCCCTTCGATCCTCTGGGGCTTCTGACACCATGGCTGATCGGTGGAAAAGTGCTCTTCCAACGAACATGGAGAGACATGCCGAAAGCTGAATGGAATGATCCCCTCACCGCAGTCATCCAGACCGCAGTCGAGCTGTGGTGGAGGGGTACCTCAGGCAGCAAGGTCTGCTTTCCTCGCCGACCGTTGTCGAACACAGACTTCTCCTCAGGTGCATCCTTCCACGTCTTTTGCGACGCATCCAATCGGGCGTACTGCGCTGTTATCTACGCCGTCTACGAGGGAGAGTCAGGCCTGGTAACGGCCAAAAGCCGACTAGCCCCAATAAACCCAAACTTGACGATTCCAAGACTAGAGCTCATGGCCGCTCTGAGCGGAGCTCGTCTCATGTCTTTCGTGAAGGAGTCATTGAAGCTTACGAATGTGTCGGTAACCTACTGGACCGACTCCACAGACGTCCTCTTCTGGATACAAAACAGAAAGCCTAGAAAGGTTTTCGTCCAAAACCGAGTCACGTCAATACTTCAGATAACAGAGCGAGACCAGTGGCAGCACGTGAAGGGCACAGAGAACCCAGCCGATCTCGGCACACGCGGTCTCTCTCTGAAGACGATGAGAGAAAGCGAACGGTGGTGGACAGGGCCTTCCTTTCTGAAGGAAGCAGCATGTCCAATCGAGTCTGACAGGACGCTTCATCTTTCCTCCGAGGGTGAGCGCGAGGAGAAACTTGAGCACTGCTCATCTGACGTCACTCCAGCTAAGATCACGTTGAAAACTCAACAGTCAGACAATAGCCTGTTCGACATCACCAAGTGTTCCTCGCTGAAGCAGGCCATAGCGAGAACGGCTTGGATCTTCCGCTTTGCCTTCAACACTCGTCAGGACAGGTCCGGCCGACAGTCTGGACCGCTCACCTCAGATGAGCGTTGTCACGCTCTTCGATTTTGGATCAAGGAAGCTCAAGCAAGAGCTTACGAGAGGGAGCTGGCGGCTCTGAGATCTGAAAACATGCTACCAAAGAACTCTCCACTCTTGAAGCTGAGGCCCAGGCTCGATGACAACGGCGTGTTATGCGCAGTGCCGCGAACGAACGAGACCCCTCTGCCCATTCTCCCAGAGTTTGCATTTGTCACCACTCTGCTCATCGATGAGGCACATCAAAGGTGTTTTCATCAGGGTACGCGAGCAACTCTGGCCATTCTGTCAGCGGAGTATCTGATCCGTAGACGCTGTGTGCTTCGTGTCGTAAGCACCTGTCGTCGTTGCAGAAGGTACCGAGGTCAAAGTTACCGGTCCGCTGATGGGGGACTGCCGGCGTTCAGGGTTGAACCCAGTCGCGCCTTTGCCAAGGTCGGCTTGGACTTCTTCGGACCCCTGGTGACTGATGCTGGCAAAAAGGTCTGGGTGCTCCTTATCACGTGCGCTACCTCAAGGGCGGTCCATCTCGAATTGGTGAAATCGCAACAAACTGAGGAAGTGAAGCTGGCGCTGCGACGCTTCTTCGCCATTCGTGGAACGCCAACGCTGATACTCAGCGACAACGCTAAAACATTTCATTCTCTTCTGAGTCACATACCACGTTCCATTTCTTGGCGGTTCATTCCGGAAGCGGCTCCTTGGTGGGGAGGATTTTGGGAGAGGTTGGTTGGTCTAACAAAGAAGTGTCTCAAAATAACACTCCATCTCTGTAGTCTGTCTCACGACGAACTCACGGCTACACTCTATGAACTAGCGTTCCATTTGAATATGCGGCCTCTGACTACTGTAGATGATGAAATCCTCACGCCAGCCCACCTCCTCTTCGGCGTTACGACAATAAAGGGAGTGCTGACCCCCTCATCAGTCTATTGCGACTACGTCACGAGAGCCTGGCGACACCAGCGTAAAGTGAGCGAACATCTGATCAGGCGCTGGACCAGTGAATATATCACTGCTCTTCGGACGTGGTCTGTATCACCTAGGGGACGCCCCAAGCGCATTCCAGCGGTGGGTGACGTGGTCTTAGTGCAAAATGAGGGCCCAAGGGGGCGTTGGCCGCTTGCACGAGTGACTGGCCTCATCGTCGGTACAGATGGGGAGATAAGAGCTGCGCATGTAGAGACAAGAGGCACGAAAACACGTAGACCTCTAAGCCGCCTCTTCCATCTAGAGGCCGCGACACCAAATGAATCGTAGACTCGCTCAGCTATGCACTTGAGATTCATTTAGAATTGCAACTGAATTAGCAAAATGAAATGAATCAAACTTGGTAAACGCCTCTATTGACAAGCGTCAACAAGGGTTCTCATGGGGTGTGTTCGCCCATGACGTGGAGAGTCTGTCCGCTCTCATGCGAACCTATTTTTGCCGCTAACAAGACTCCGTTTTCACCCAATTTTTCTCTTTACAGACAGACCATGGACGTGCTTAACATTGCCGACCCCGATGCAAGTTCATGGTGGGAGGCACAGCTGGCCCCGTTGCATCTTCTCCTAGGCGACTCCATCGCTCGGGACAGCCTGATGGGAGGTCGCATCGGGAGGGACGAGTTCCTCAGCCGAGCCAGGGGCGGTGACTCCTGGTGCTCCCTCCACCGGGACCTCCAGGACCACATTCATGTGTGGGACCGGGAGGCCTCGGCCGCTGGGCGTCGTCAGGGCACCGCCGTGATATGGATGTCAGGCAACGACATCTACAATAAGTTCTCGGGGCTGTCCAGCTACTCCGACGACAAGCTGGCCACACTGGCGGATCTCGCCCGGGAGGTCACCGAGACTCTCCTGGGCATCGCGGAGAAGGTGGTCGTGCTGGGGCCGCTTCCGCGTCCCAGCGGCGAGGTGAGCGGCGCACGGTGGGAGCACACCTCCGCCTTCCACCTGGAGCGCCGCCTCCTGCACCAACTCCCGAAGAAGGCATACTTCGTGCCGCTGGGGCGCCAGCTCGCGAAGATGTGGAAGGGGCGCCACTCGTGTTTCGACGGGTGTGCCCACTGGTACGCCCCGGACGGCGTCCACATGTCTGCCGAGGGGTACGCCAGGCTGGCGGACGCGGTCCCCGTCTGGCTGACGTTGGGCGCAGCTGCTGAGCTGTGATGTCGCCGCGATGTCACGAGTGATGCGCGAGTGCGAAAATAGTGATGCGATGCAGAAGTGTTTTTTTGTTTAACTTTGTCAGTGATTTGCCCATGCATTTAAAATGTGCCGTAGCACCGCACATTTTGGTGGGGAGTTATGTTAAGTTTGCATACATATTCGTGTTACGTGACCGGTAGCCGCGTGTGCCGCCGCCCCGGCCGGCGAGCCGTGCGGGACAGCCTATCTGCGGGCGCGGGGCTGGCGCGGCGCCGTGTTGCGCGCTGATTGGCGGCCGGCCGGCCGGGCGCCTATGACGTGATCCGCAGTGACCTCGGGTCTGCACTGGAGGAGCGGGTCACTCGGGACTCAGCCGCTGTCTGGACCGGGTCGGTCGCAAGTTGTTACAGATTAGAGATTTGCCTTGTCTGGCTTCTCCATCTGGAACACTTGTGGCCACTGAGTGACGCACCAGACCAAACTTGAAGGAAACTGACTTGTTGGTCTTTTCCGGAAAGAGGTGCTCACCAGAGGAATTAACGAACTTAACCTTTTTTGACGCCCCAATTCAGATCGGGGAGCATTGTTGATTCAGACCACGAATGCGCATATGTCCATGCCATTTGCGCTGCATCAACGGTGCACCCACTCCCGATTTATACGTATATATTGAGCTGTGCACTCGTCACGTTTCAGGGCGGAGTTTGAAGGGGGTATAACCTGAGCGTCTCTCGGGATTACTCGACATTGGATTTCTGTTAATCGACGATTTATGTAAACTCGCTGCATAGCTGATTGTTTCAGCTGCTCCGCCGAGCTGTTTGGTTGCCGAGTTGTGCGAACACAATACAGCCCTGACCTGACAAAATACTTGTACTTTTCTACCGGCGCAACTGAACGGACGGATTCTTAACATATGGACATGTTGATAGTGATGGTTTGATGGCCATGTTGATGGTGTTGGTTTGATGGACATGTTGATAGTGTTGGTTTGATGGCCATATCGATAGTGTTGGTTTGATGGCCATGTTGATGGTGTTGGTTTGATGGACATGTTGATGGTGTTGGTTTGATGGACATGTTGATAGTGTTGGTTTGATGGCCATGTTGATGGTGTTGGTTTGATGGACATGTTGATAGTGTTGGTTTGATGGCCATGTTGATAGTGTTGGTTTGATGGACGTGTTGATGGTGTTGATTTGATTGACATGTTGATAGTGTTGGTTTGATGGCCATGTTGATGGTGTTGGCTTGATGGACATGTTGATAGTGTTGGTTTGATGGCCATGTTGATGGTGCTGGTTTGATGGTCATGTTGATAGTGTTGGTTTGATGGACATGTTGATGGTATTGGCTTGATGGCCATGTTGATGGTGTTGGTTTGATGGCCATGTTGATAGTGTTGGAATGATGGCCATGTTGATGGTGTTGGTTTGATGGCCATGTTGATAGTGTTGGTTTGATAGCCATGTTGATGCTGTTGGTTTGATGGCCATGTTGATAGTCTTGGTCTGATGGACATGTTGATAGTGTTGGTTTGATGTACATGTTGATAGTGTTGGCTTGATGGCCATGTTGATAGTATTGGTTTGATGGCCATGTTGATGGTGTTGGTTTGATGGCCATGTTGATGGTGTTAACTTGATGGCCATGTTGATAGTGTTGGTTTGATGGCCATGTTGATAATGTTGGTTTGATGGCCATGTTGATAGTGTTGGTTTGATGGCAATGTTGATATTGTTGGTTTGATGGCCATGTTGATGGTGTTGGTTTGATGGCCATGTTGATTGTGTTGGTGTGATGGCCATGTTGATGGTGTTGGTTTGATGGCCATGTTGATAGTGTTGGTTTGATGGACATGTTGATGGTGTTGGCTTGATGACGATGTTGATAGTGTTGGTTTGATGGCCATGTTGATAGTGTTGGTTTGATGGCCATGTTGATAGTGTTGGTTTGATGGACATGTTGATGGTGTTGGCTTGATGACGATGTTGATAGTGTTGGTTTGATGGCCATGTTGATAGTGTTGGTTTGATGGCAATGTTGATAGTGTTGGTTTGATGGCCATGTTGATGGTATTGGCTTGATGGCCATGTTGATGGTGTTGGTTCGGTGGACATGTTGATAGTGTTGGTTTGATGGCCATGTTGATAGTGTTGGTTTGATGGCCATGTTGATGGTGTTGGTTTGATGGCCATGTCGATAGTGTTGGTTTGATGGCCATGTTGATGGTGTTGGTTTGATGGCCATGTTGATAGTGTTGGTTTGATGGCAATGTTGATAGTGTTGGCTTGATGGCCATGTTGATGGTGTTGGTTTGATGGCCATGTTGATAGTGTTGGTTTAATGGCCATGTTGATGGTGTTGGTTTGATGGACATGTTGATAGTGTTGGTTTGATGGCCATGTTGATGGTGTTGGTTTGATGGACATGTTGATAGTGTTGGTTTGATGGCCATGTTGATGGTGTTGGTTTGATGGCCATGTTGATGGTGTTGGTTTGATGGCCATGTTGATAGTGTTGGTTTGATGGACGTGTTGATGGTGTTGATTTGATTGACATGTTGATAGTGTTGGTTTGATGGCCATGTTGATGGTGTTGGCTTGATGGACATGTTGATAGTGTTGGTTTGATGGCCATGTTGATGGTGTTGGTTTGATGGTCATGTTGATAGTGTTGGTTTGATGGACATGTTGATGGTATTGGCTTGATGGCCATGTTGATGGTGTTGGTTTGATGGCCATGTTGATAGTGTTGGTTTGATGGCCAGGTTGATGGTGTTGGTTTGATGGCCATGTTGATAGTGTTGGTTTGATGGCCATGTTGATGCTGTTGGTTTGATGGCCATGTTGATAGTGTTGGTCTGATGGACATGTTGATAGTGTTGGTTTGATGTACATGTTGATAGTGTTGGCTTGATGGCCATGTTGATAGTGTTGGTTTGATGGCCATGTTGATGATGTTGGTTTGATGGCCATGTTGATGGTGTTGGCTTGATGGCCATGTTGATAGTGTTGGTTTGATGGCCATGTTGATAGTGTTGGTTTGATGGCCATGTTGATGGTGTTGGTTTGATGGACATGTTGATGGTACTGGCTTGATGACCATGCTGATAGTGTTGGCTTGATGGCCATGTTGATGGTGTTGGTTTGATGGTCATGTTGATGGTCTTGGTTTGATGGCCATGTTGATAGTGTTGGTTTGATGGCCATGTTGATAGTGTTGGTTTGATGGCCATGTTGATAGTGTTGGTTTGATGGCAATGTTGATAGTGTTGGCTTGATGGTGTTGGTTTGATGGACATGTTGATAGTGTTCGTTTGATGGCCATGTTGATAGTGTTGGTTTGATGGCCATATTGATAGTGTTGGTTTGATGGCCATGTTGATGGTGTTGGTTTGATGGCCATGTTGATAGTGTTGGTTTGATGGACATGTTGATGGTGTTGGCTTGATGGCCATGTTGATGGTGTTGGTTTGATGGCCATGTTGATAGTGTTGGTTTGATGGCCATGTTGATGGTGTTGGTGTGATGGACATGTTGATAGTGTTGGTTTGATGGCCATGTTGATGGTGTTGGTTTGATGGCCATGTTAATGGTGTTGGCTTGATGGACATGCTGATAGTGTTGGTTTGATGGCCATGCTGATAGTGTTGGTTTGATGGCCATGTTGATGGTGTTGGCTTGATGGACATGTTGATAGTGTTGGTTTGATGGCCATGTTGATGGTGTTGGTTTGATGGACATGTTGATAGTGTTGGTTTGATGGCCATGTTGATGGTGTTGGTTTGATGGCCATGTTGATAGTGTTGGTTTTATGGCCATGTTGATGGTGTTGGTTTGATGGCCATGTTGATAGTGTTGGTTTGATGGACATGTTGATAGTGTTGGTTTGATGGCCATGTTGATTTGATGGACATGTTGATGGTGATGGTTTGATAGTCATGTTGATGGTGTTGGTTTGATGGCCATGTTGATGGTGTTGGCTTGATGGACATGCTGATAGTGTTGGTTTGATGGCCATGCTGATAGTGTTGGTTTGATGGCCATGTTGATGGTGTTGGCTTGATGGACATGTTGATAGTGTTGGTTTGATGGCCATGTTGATGGTGTTGGTTTGATGGACATGTTGATAGTGTTGGTTTGATGGCCATGTTGATGGTGTTGGTTTGATGGCCATGTTGATAGTGTTGGTTTTATGGCCATGTTGATGGTGTTGGTTTGATGGCCATGTTGATAGTGTTGGTTTGATGGACATGTTGATAGTGTTGGTTTGATGGACATGTTGATAGTGTTGGCTTGATGGCCATGTTGATAGTGTTGGTTTGATGGCCATGTTGATAGTGTTGGTTTGATGGTCATGTTGATGGTATTGTTTTGATGGACATGTTGATAGTGTTAGTTTGATGGTCATGTTGATAGTGTTGGTTTGATGGCCATGTTGATAGTGTTGGTTTGATGGCTATGTTGATTGTGTTGGTGTGATGGCCATGTTGATGGTGTTGGTTTGATGGCCATGTTGATAGTGTTGGTTTGATGGACATGTTGATGGTGTTGGCTTGATGACGATGTTGATAGTGTTGGTTTGATGGCAATGTTGATAGTGTTGGTTTGATGGCCATGTTGATGGTATTGGCTTGATGGCCATGTTGATGGTGTTGGTTCGGTGGACATGTTGATAGAGTTGGTTTGATGGCCATGTTGATAGTGTTGGTTTGATGGCCATGTCGATAGTGTTGGTTTGATGGCCATGTCGATAGTGTTGGTTTGATGGCCATGTTGATGGTGTTGGTTTGATGGCCATGTTGATAGTGTTGGTTTGATGGCCATGTTAATGCTGTTGGTTTGATGGCCATGTTGATAGTGTTGGTTTGATGGGCATGTTGATAGTGTTGGTTTGATGTACATGTTGATATTATTGGCTTGATGGCCATGTTGATATTGTTGGTTTGGTGGCCATGTTGATGGTGTTGGTTTGATGGCCATGTTGATGGTGTTGGCTTGATGGCCATGTTGATAGTGTTGGTTTGATGTCCATGTTTATAGTGTTGGTTTGATGGCCATGTTGATAGTGTTGGTTTGATGGCAATGTTGATAGTGTTGGCTTGATGGCCATGTTGATGGTGTTGGTTTGATGGCCATGTTGATAGTGTTGGTTTAATGGCCATGTTGATGGTGTTGGTTTGATGGACATGTTGATAGTGTTGGTTTGATGGCCATGTTGATGGTGTTGGTTTGATGGACATGTTGATAGTGTTGGTTTGATGGCCATGTTGATGGTGTTGGTTTGATGGCCATGTTGATGGTGTTGGTTTGATGGCCATGTTGATAGTGTTGGTTTGATGGACGTGTTGATGGTGTTGATTTGATTGACATGTTGACAGTGTTGGTTTGATGGCCATGTTGATGGTGTTGGCTTGATGGACATGTTGATAGTGTTGGTTTGATGGCCATATTGATGGTGTTGGTTTGATGGTCATGTTGATAGTGTTGGTTTGATGGACATGTTGATGGTATTGGCTTGATGGCCATGTTGATGGTGTTGGTTTGATGGCCATGTTGATAGTGTTGGTTTGATGGCCATGTTGATGGTGTTGGTTTGATGGCCATGTTGATAGTGTTGGTTTGATGGCCATGTTGATGCTGTTGGTTTGATGGCCATGTTGATAGTGTTGGTCTGATGGACATGTTGATAGTGTTGGTTTGATGGACATGTTGATAGTGTTGGTTTGATGGCCATGTTGATAGTGTTGGTTTGATGGACGTGTTGATGGTGTTGATTTGATTCACATGTTGATAGTGTTGGTTTGATGGCCATGTTGATGGTGTTGGCTTGATGGACATGTTGATAGTGTTGGTTTGATGGCCATGTTGATGGTGCTGGTTTGATGGTCATGTTGATAGTGTTGGTTTGATGGACATGTTGATGGTATTGGCTTGATGGCCATGTTGATGGTGTTGAGTTGATGGCCATGTTGATAGTGTTGGTGTGATGGCCATGTTGATGGTGTTGGTTTGATGGCCATGTTGATAGTGTTGGTTTGATAGCCATGTTGATGCTGTTGGTTTGATGGTCATGTTGATAGTCTTGGTCTGATGGACATGTTGATAGTGTTGCTTTGATGTACATGTTGATAGTGTTGGCTTGATGGCCATGTTGATAGTGTTGGTTTGATGGCCATGTTGATGGTGTTGGTTTGATGGCCATGTTGATGGTGTTGGCTTGATGGCCATGTTGATAGTGTTGGTTTGATGGCCATGTTGATAGTGTTGGTTTGATGGCCATGTTGATAGTGTTGGTTTGATGGCCATGTTGATGGTGTTGGTTTGATGGCCATGTTGATAGTGTTGGTTTGATGGACATGTTGATGGTGTTGGCTTGATGGCCATGTTGATGGTGTTGGTTTGATGGCCATGTTGATAGTGTTGGTTTAATGGCCATGTTGATGGTGTTGGTTTGATGGACATGTTGATAGTGTTGGTTTGATGGCCATGTTGATGGTGTTGGTTTGATGGACATGTTGATAGTGTTGGTATGATAACCATGTTGATAGTGTTGGTTTGATGGTCATGTTGATAGTGTTGGTTTGATGGCCATGTTGATGGTGTTGGCTTGATGGCCATGTTGATGGTGTTGGCTTGATGGCCATGTTGATGGTGTTGGTTTGATGGCCATGTTGATGGTGTTGGCTTGATGGCCATGTTGATGGTTTTGGCTTGATAGCCATGTTGATGGTGTTGGTTTGATGGACATGTTGATGGTGTTGGTTTGATGGACATGTTCATGGTGTTGGTTTGATGGTCATGTTGATAGTGTTGGTTTGATGGCCATGTTGATGGTGTTGGCTTGATGGCCATGTCGATAGTGTTGGTTAAATGGCCATGTTGATGGTGTTGGTTTGATGGCCATGTTGATAGTGTTGCTTTGATGGCCATGTTGATAGTGTTGGTTTGATGGACATGTTGATAGTACTGGCTTGATGGCCATGCTGATAGTGTTGGCTTGATGGCCATGTTGATGGTGTTGGTTTGATGGTCATGTTGATGGTCTTGGTTTGATGGCCATGTTGATAGTGTTGGTTTGATGGCCATGTTGATAGTGTTGGTTTGATGGCCATGTTGATGGTGTTGGTTTGATGGACATGTTGATAGTGATGGTTTGATGGCCATGTTGATGGTGTTGGTTTGATGGACATGTTGATAGTGTTGGTTTGATGGCCATATCGATAGTGTTGGTTTGATGGCCATGTTGATGGTGTTGGTTTGATGGACATGTTGATGGTGTTGGTTTGATGGACATGTTGATAGTGTTGGTTTGATGGCCATGTTGATGGTGTTGGTTTGATGGACATGTTGATAGTGTTGGTTTGATGGCCATGTTGATAGTGTTGGTTTGATGGACGTGTTGATGGTGTTGATTTGATTGACATGTTGATAGTGTTGGTTTGATGGCCATGTTGATGGTGTTGGCTTGATGGACATGTTGATAGTGTTGGTTTGATGGCCATGTTGATGGTGCTGGTTTGATGGTCATGTTGATAGTGTTGGTTTGATGGACATGTTGATGGTATTGGCTTGATGGCCATGTTGATGGTGTTGGTTTGATGGCCATGTTGATAGTGTTGGAATGATGGCCATGTTGATGGTGTTGGTTTGATGGCCATGTTGATAGTGTTGGTTTGATAGCCATGTTGATGCTGTTGGTTTGATGGCCATGTTGATAGTCTTGGTCTGATGGACATGTTGATAGTGTTGGTTTGATGTACATGTTGATAGTGTTGGCTTGATGGCCATGTTGATAGTGTTGGTTTGATGGCCATGTTGATGGTGTTGGTTTGATGGCCATGTTGATGGTGTTAACTTGATGGCCATGTTGATAGTGTTGGTTTGATGGCCATGTTGATAATGTTGGTTTGATGGCCATGTTGATAGTGTTGGTTTGATGGCAATGTTGATAGTGTTGGCTTGATGGCCATGTTGATGGTGTTGGTTTGATGGACATGTTGATAGTGTTGGTTTGATGGCCATGTTGATTGTGTTGGTTTGATGGCCATATTGATAGTGTTGGTTTGATGGCCATGTTGATGGTGTTGGTTTGATGGCCATGTTGATAGTGTTGGTTTGATGGACATGTTGATGGTGTTGGCTTGATGGCCATGTTGATGGTTGGTTTGATGGACATGTTGATGGTATTGGCTTGATGGCCATGTTGATGGTGTTGGTTTGATGGCCATGTTGATAGTGTTGGTTTGATGGCTTTGATGGTCATGTTGATAGTGTTGGTTTGATGGACATGTTGATGGTATTGGCTTGATGGCCATGTTGATGGTGTTGGTTTGATGGCCATGTTGATAGTGTTGGTTTGATGGCAATGTTGATAGTGTTGGCTTGATGGCCATGTTGATGGTGTTGGTTTGATGGACATGTTGATAGTGTTGGTTTGATGGCCATGTTGATAGTGTTGGTTTGATGGCCATGTTGATAGTGTTGGTTTGATGGTCATGTTGATGGTGTTGGTGTGATGGACATGTTGATAGTGTTGGTTTGATGGCCATGTTCATGGTGTTGGTTTGATGGCCATGTTTATGGTGTTGGCTTGATGGACATGCTGATAGTGTTGGTTTGATGGCCATGCTGATAGTGTTGGTTTGATGGCCATGTTGATGGTGTTGGCTTGATGGACATGTTGATAGTGTTGGTTTGATGGCCATGTTGATGGTGTTGGTTTGATGGACATGTTGATAGTGTTGGTTTGATGGCCATGTTGATGGTGTTGGTTTGATGGCCATGTTGATAGTGTTGGTTTTATGGCCATGTTGATGGTGTTGGTTTGGTGGCCATGTTGATAGTGTTGGTTTGATGGACATGTTGATAGTGTTGGTTTGATGGCCATGTTGATTTGATGGACATGTTGATGGTGATGGTTTGATAGTCATGTTGATGGTGTTGGTTTGATGGCCATGTTGATGGTGTTGGCTTGATGGACATGCTTATAGTGTTGGTTTGATGGCCATGCTGATAGTGTTGGTTTGATGGCCATGTTGATGGTGTTGGCTTGATGGACATGTTGATAGTGTTGGTTTGATGGCCATGTTGATGGTGTTGGTTTGATGGACATGTTGATAGTGTTGGTTTGATGGCCATGTTGATGGTGTTGGTTTGATGGCCATGTTGATAGTGTTGGTTTTATGGCCATGTTGATGGTGTTGGTTTGATGGCCATGTTGATAGTGTTGGTTTGATGGACATGTTGATAGTGTTGGTTTGATGGACATGTTGATAGTGTTGGCTTGATGGCCATGTTGATAGTGTTGGTTTGATGGCCATGTTGATAGTGTTGGTTTGATGGCCATGTTGATAGTGTTGGTTTGATGGACATGTTGATGGTATTGGCTTGATGGCCATGTTGATGGTGTTGGATTGATGGCCATGTTGATAGTGTTGGTGTGATGGCCATGTTGATGGTGTTGGTTTGATGGCCATGTTGATGGTGTTGGTTTGATGGACCTGTTGATAGTGTTGGTTTGATGGCCATGTTGATGGTGTTGGTTTGATGGGCATGTTGATAGTGTTGGTTTGATGGCCATGTTGATGGTGTTGGTTTGATGGACATGTTGATGGTGTTGGTTTAATGGACATGTTGATAGTGTTGGTTTGATGGCCATGTTGATGGTGTTGGTTTGATGGACATGTTGATAGTGTTGGTTTGATGGCCATGTTGATAGTGTTGGTTTGATGGACGTGATGATGGTGTTGATTTGATTGACATGTTGATAGTGTTGGTTTGATGGCCATGTTGATGGTGTTGGCTTGATGGACATGTTGATAGTGTTGGTTTGATGGCCATGTTGATGGTGCTGGTTTGATGGTCATGTTGATAGTGTTGGTTTGATGGACATGTTGATGGTATTGGCTTGATGGCCATGTTGATGGTGTTGGTTTGATGGCCATGTTGATAGTGTTGGTGTGATGGCCATGTTGATAGTGTTGGTTTGATGGCCATTCTGATAGTGTTGGTTTGATAGCCATGTTGATGCTGTTGGTTTGATGGTCATGTTGATAGTCTTGGTCTGATGGACATGTTGATAGTGTAGCTTTGATGTACATGTTGATAGTGTTGGCTTGATGGCCATGTTGATAGTGTTGGTTTGATGGCCATGTTGATGGTGTTGGTTTGATGGCCATGTTGATGGTGTTGGCTTGATGGCCATGTTGATAGTGTTGGTTTGATGGCCATGTTGATAGTGTTGGTTTGATGGCCATGTTGATAGTGTTGGTTTGATGGCAATGTTGATAGTGTTGGCTTGATGGCCATGTTGATGGTGTTGGTTTGATGGACATGTTGATAGTGTTGGTTTGATGGCCATGTTGATAGTGTTGGTTTGATGGCCATGTTGATAGTGTTGGTTTGATGGCCATGTTGATGGTGTTGGTTTGATGGCCATGTTGATAGTGTTGGTTTGATGGACATGTTGATGGTGTTGGCTTGATGGCCATGTTGATGGTGTTGGTTTGATGGCCATGTTGATAGTGTTGGTTTAATGGCCATGTTGATGGTGTTGGTTTGATGGACATGTTGATAGTGTTGGTTTGATGGCCATGTTGATGGTGTTGGTTTGATGGACATGTTGATAGTGTTGGTTTGATAACCATGTTGATAGTGTTGGTTTGATGGTCATGTTGATAGTGTTGGTTTGATGGCCATGTTGATGGTGTTGGCTTGATGGCCATGTTGATGGTGTTGGCTTGATGGCCATGTTGATGGTGTTGGTTTGATGGCCATGTTGATGGTGTTGGCTTGATGGCCATGTTGATGGTTTTGGCTTGATAGCCATGTTGATGGTGTTGGTTTGATGGACATGTTGATGGTGTTGGTTTGATGGACATGTTCATGGTGTTGGTTTGATGGTCATGTTGATAGTGTTGGTTTGATGGCCATGTTGATGGTGTTGGCTTGATGGCCATGTCGATAGTGTTGGTTTGATGGTCATGTTGATGGTGTTGGTTTGATGGCCATGTTGATAGTGTTGCTTTGATGGCCATGTTGATAGTGTTGGTTTGATGGACATGTTGATGGTGCTGGCTTGATGGCCATGCAGATAGTGTTGGCTTGATGGCCATGTTGATGGTGTTGGTTTGATGGTCATGTTGATGGTCTTGGTTTGATGGCCATGTTGATAGTGTTGGTTTGATTGCCATGTTGATAGTGTTGGTTTGATGGCCATGTTGATGGTGTTGGTTTGATGGACATGTTGATAGTGATGGTTTGATGGCCATGTTGATGGTGTTGGTTTGATGGCCATGTTGATAGTGTTGGTTTGATGGACATGTTGATGGTGTTGGCTTGATGGCCATGTTGATGGTGTTGGTTTGATGGCCATGTTGATAGTGTTGGTTTGATGGCCATGTTGATGGTGTTGGTGTGATGGATATGTTGATAGTGTTGGTTTGATGGCCATGTTGATGGTGTTGGTTTGATGGACATGTTGATGGTGTTGGCTTGATGGACATGCTGATAGTGTTGGTTTGATGGCCATGCTGATAGTGTTGGTTTGATGGCCATGTTGATGGTGTTGGCTTGATGGACATGTTGATAGTGTTGGTTTGATGGCCATGTTGATGGTGTTGGTTTGATGGACATGTTGATAGTGTTGGTTTGATGGCCATGTTGATGGTGTTGGTTTGATGGCCATGTTGATAGTGTTGGTTTTATGGCCATGTTGATGGTGTTGGTTTGATGGCCATGTTGATAGTGTTGGTTTGATGGACATGTTGATAGTGTTGGTTTGATGGCCATGTTGATTTGATGGACATGTTGATGGTGATGGTTTGATAGTCATGTTGATGGTGTTGGTTTGATGGCCATGTTGATGGTGTTGGCTTGATGGACATGCTGATAGTGTTGGTTTGATGGCCATGCTGATAGTGTTGGTTTGATGGCCATGTTGATGGTGTTGGCTTGATGGCCATGTTGATAGTGTTGGTTTGATGGCCATGTTGATAGTGTTGGTTTGATGGTCATGTTGATGGTATTGTTTTGATGGACATGTTGATAGTGTTAGTTTGATGGTCATGTTGATAGTGTTGGTTTGATGGCCATGTTGATAGTGTTGGTTTGATGGCTATGTTGATTGTGTTGGTGTGATGGCCATGTTGATGGTGTTGGTTTGATGGCCATGTTGATAGTGTTGGTTTGATGGACATGTTGATGGTGTTGGCTTGATGACGATGTTGATAGTGTTGGTTTGATGGCAATGTTGATAGTGTTGGTTTGATGGCCATGTTGATGGTATTGGCTTGATGGCCATGTTGATGGTGTTGGTTCGGTGGACATGTTGATAGAGTTGGTTTGATGGCCATGTTGATAGTGTTGGTTTGATGGCCATGTCGATAGTGTTGGTTTGATGGCCATGTCGATAGTGTTGGTTTGATGGCCATGTTGATGGTGTTGGTTTGATGGCCATGTTGATAGTGTTGGTTTGATGGCCATGTTAATGCTGTTGGTTTGATGGCCATGTTGATAGTGTTGGTTTGATGGGCATGTTGATAGTGTTGGTTTGATGTACATGTTGATATTATTGGCTTGATGGCCATGTTGATATTGTTGGTTTGGTGGCCATGTTGATGGTGTTGGTTTGATGGCCATGTTGATGGTGTTGGCTTGATGGCCATGTTGATAGTGTTGGTTTGATGTCCATGTTTATAGTGTTGGTTTGATGGCCATGTTGATAGTGTTGGTTTGATGGCAATGTTGATAGTGTTGGCTTGATGGCCATGTTGATGGTGTTGGTTTGATGGCCATGTTGATAGTGTTGGTTTAATGGCCATGTTGATGGTGTTGGTTTGATGGACATGTTGATAGTGTTGGTTTGATGGCCATGTTGATGGTGTTGGTTTGATGGACATGTTGATAGTGTTGGTTTGATGGCCATGTTGATGGTGTTGGTTTGATGGCCATGTTGATGGTGTTGGTTTGATGGCCATGTTGATAGTGTTGGTTTGATGGACGTGTTGATGGTGTTGATTTGATTGACATGTTGACAGTGTTGGTTTGATGGCCATGTTGATGGTGTTGGCTTGATGGACATGTTGATAGTGTTGGTTTGATGGCCATATTGATGGTGTTGGTTTGATGGTCATGTTGATAGTGTTGGTTTGATGGACATGTTGATGGTATTGGCTTGATGGCCATGTTGATGGTGTTGGTTTGATGGCCATGTTGATAGTGTTGGTTTGATGGCCATGTTGATGGTGTTGGTTTGATGGCCATGTTGATAGTGTTGGTTTGATGGCCATGTTGATGCTGTTGGTTTGATGGCCATGTTGATAGTGTTGGTCTGATGGACATGTTGATAGTGTTGGTTTGATGTACATGTTGATAGTGTTGGCTTGATGGCCATGTTGATAGTGTTGGTTTGATGGCCATGTTGATGGTGTTGGTTTGATGGCCATGTTGATGGTGTTGGCTTGATGGCCATGTTGATAGTGTTGGTTTGATAGCCATGTTGATAGTGTTGGTTTGATGGCCATGTTGATGGTGTTGGTTTGATGGACATGTTGATGGTACTGGCTTGATGGCCATGCTGATAGTGTTGGCTTGATGGCCATGTTGATGGTGTTGGTTTGATGGTCATGTTGATGGTCTTGGTTTGATGGCCATGTTGATAGTGTTGGTTTGATGGCCATGTTGATAGTGTTGGTTTGATGGCCATGTTGATGGTGTTGGTTTGATGGACATGTTGATAGTGTTGGTTTGATGGCCATGTTGATGGTGTTGGTTTGATGGACATGTTGATAGTGTTGGTTTGATGGCCATGTTGATGGTGTTGGTTTGATGGACATGTTGATGGTGTTGGTTTGATGGACATGTTGATAGTGTTGGTTTGATGGCCATGTTGATGGTGTTGGTTTGATGGACATGTTGATAGTGTTGGTTTGATGGCCATGTTGATAGTGTTGGTTTGATGGACGTGTTGATGGTGTTGATTTGATTCACATGTTGATAGTGTTGGTTTGATGGCCATGTTGATGGTGTTGGCTTGATGGACATGTTGATAGTGTTGGTTTGATGGCCATGTTGATGGTGCTGGTTTGATGGTCATGTTGATAGTGTTGGTTTGATGGACATGTTGATGGTATTGGCTTGATGGCCATGTTGATGGTGTTGAGTTGATGGCCATGTTGATAGTGTTGGTGTGATGGCCATGTTGATGGTGTTGGTTTGATGGCCATGTTGATAGTGTTGGTTTGATAGCCATGTTGATGCTGTTGGTTTGATGGTCATGTTGATAGTCTTGGTCTGATGGACATGTTGATAGTGTTGCTTTGATGTACATGTTGATAGTGTTGGCTTGATGGCCATGTTGATAGTGTTGGTTTGATGGCCATGTTGATGGTGTTGGTTTGATGGCCATGTTGATGGTGTTGGCTTGATGGCCATGTTGATAGTGTTGGTTTGATGGCCATGTTGATAGTGTTGGTTTGATGGCCATGTTGATAGTGTTGGTTTGATGGCCATGTTGATGGTGTTGGTTTGATGGCCATGTTGATAGTGTTGGTTTGATGGACATGTTGATGGTGTTGGCTTGATGGCCATGTTGATGGTGTTGGTTTGATGGCCATGTTGATAGTGTTGGTTTAATGGCCATGTTGATGGTGTTGGTTTGATGGACATGTTGATAGTGTTGGTTTGATGGCCATGTTGATGGTGTTGGTTTGATGGACATGTTGATAGTGTTGGTATGATAACCATGTTGATAGTGTTGGTTTGATGGTCATGTTGATAGTGTTGGTTTGATGGCCATGTTGATGGTGTTGGCTTGATGGCCATGTTGATGGTGTTGGCTTGATGGCCATGTTGATGGTGTTGGTTTGATGGCCATGTTGATGGTGTTGGCTTGATGGCCATGTTGATGGTTTTGGCTTGATAGCCATGTTGATGGTGTTGGTTTGATGGACATGTTGATGGTGTTGGTTTGATGGACATGTTCATGGTGTTGGTTTGATGGTCATGTTGATAGTGTTGGTTTGATGGCCATGTTGATGGTGTTGGCTTGATGGCCATGTCGATAGTGTTGGTTAAATGGCCATGTTGATGGTGTTGGTTTGATGGCCATGTTGATAGTGTTGCTTTGATGGCCATGTTGATAGTGTTGGTTTGATGGACATGTTGATAGTACTGGCTTGATGGCCATGCTGATAGTGTTGGCTTGATGGCCATGTTGATGGTGTTGGTTTGATGGTCATGTTGATGGTCTTGGTTTGATGGCCATGTTGATAGTGTTGGTTTGATGGCCATGTTGATAGTGTTGGTTTGATGGCCATGTTGATGGTGTTGGTTTGATGGACATGTTGATAGTGATGGTTTGATGGCCATGTTGATGGTGTTGGTTTGATGGACATGTTGATAGTGTTGGTTTGATGGCCATATCGATAGTGTTGGTTTGATGGCCATGTTGATGGTGTTGGTTTGATGGACATGTTGATGGTGTTGGTTTGATGGACATGTTGATAGTGTTGGTTTGATGGCCATGTTGATGGTGTTGGTTTGATGGACATGTTGATAGTGTTGGTTTGATGGCCATGTTGATAGTGTTGGTTTGATGGACGTGTTGATGGTGTTGATTTGATTGACATGTTGATAGTGTTGGTTTGATGGCCATGTTGATGGTGTTGGCTTGATGGACATGTTGATAGTGTTGGTTTGATGGCCATGTTGATGGTGCTGGTTTGATGGTCATGTTGATAGTGTTGGTTTGATGGACATGTTGATGGTATTGGCTTGATGGCCATGTTGATGGTGTTGGTTTGATGGCCATGTTGATAGTGTTGGAATGATGGCCATGTTGATGGTGTTGGTTTGATGGCCATGTTGATAGTGTTGGTTTGATAGCCATGTTGATGCTGTTGGTTTGATGGCCATGTTGATAGTCTTGGTCTGATGGACATGTTGATAGTGTTGGTTTGATGTACATGTTGATAGTGTTGGCTTGATGGCCATGTTGATAGTGTTGGTTTGATGGCCATGTTGATGGTGTTGGTTTGATGGCCATGTTGATGGTGTTAACTTGATGGCCATGTTGATAGTGTTGGTTTGATGGCCATGTTGATAATGTTGGTTTGATGGCCATGTTGATAGTGTTGGTTTGATGGCAATGTTGATAGTGTTGGCTTGATGGCCATGTTGATGGTGTTGGTTTGATGGACATGTTGATAGTGTTGGTTTGATGGCCATGTTGATTGTGTTGGTTTGATGGCCATATTGATAGTGTTGGTTTGATGGCCATGTTGATGGTGTTGGTTTGATGGCCATGTTGATAGTGTTGGTTTGATGGACATGTTGATGGTGTTGGCTTGATGGCCATGTTGATGGTTGGTTTGATGGACATGTTGATGGTATTGGCTTGATGGCCATGTTGATGGTGTTGGTTTGATGGCCATGTTGATAGTGTTGGTTTGATGGCTTTGATGGTCATGTTGATAGTGTTGGTTTGATGGACATGTTGATGGTATTGGCTTGATGGCCATGTTGATGGTGTTGGTTTGATGGCCATGTTGATAGTGTTGGTTTGATGGCAATGTTGATAGTGTTGGCTTGATGGCCATGTTGATGGTGTTGGTTTGATGGACATGTTGATAGTGTTGGTTTGATGGCCATGTTGATAGTGTTGGTTTGATGGCCATGTTGATAGTGTTGGTTTGATGGTCATGTTGATGGTGTTGGTGTGATGGACATGTTGATAGTGTTGGTTTGATGGCCATGTTCATGGTGTTGGTTTGATGGCCATGTTTATGGTGTTGGCTTGATGGACATGCTGATAGTGTTGGTTTGATGGCCATGCTGATAGTGTTGGTTTGATGGCCATGTTGATGGTGTTGGCTTGATGGACATGTTGATAGTGTTGGTTTGATGGCCATGTTGATGGTGTTGGTTTGATGGACATGTTGATAGTGTTGGTTTGATGGCCATGTTGATGGTGTTGGTTTGATGGCCATGTTGATAGTGTTGGTTTTATGGCCATGTTGATGGTGTTGGTTTGGTGGCCATGTTGATAGTGTTGGTTTGATGGACATGTTGATAGTGTTGGTTTGATGGCCATGTTGATTTGATGGACATGTTGATGGTGATGGTTTGATAGTCATGTTGATGGTGTTGGTTTGATGGCCATGTTGATGGTGTTGGCTTGATGGACATGCTGATAGTGTTGGTTTGATGGCCATGCTGATAGTGTTGGTTTGATGGCCATGTTGATGGTGTTGGCTTGATGGACATGTTGATAGTGTTGGTTTGATGGCCATGTTGATGGTGTTGGTTTGATGGACATGTTGATAGTGTTGGTTTGATGGCCATGTTGATGGTGTTGGTTTGATGGCCATGTTGATAGTGTTGGTTTTATGGCCATGTTGATGGTGTTGGTTTGATGGCCATGTTGATAGTGTTGGTTTGATGGACATGTTGATAGTGTTGGTTTGATGGACATGTTGATAGTGTTGGCTTGATGGCCATGTTGATAGTGTTGGTTTGATGGCCATGTTGATAGTGTTGGTTTGATGGCCATGTTGATAGTGTTGGTTTGATGGACATGTTGATGGTATTGGCTTGATGGCCATGTTGATGGTGTTGGTTTGATGGCCATGTTGATAGTGTTGGTGTGATGGCCATGTTGATGGTGTTGGTTTGATGGCCATGTTGATGGTGTTGGTTTGATGGACCTGTTGATAGTGTTGGTTTGATGGCCATGTTGATGGTGTTGGTTTGATGGACATGTTGATAGTGTTGGTTTGATGGCCATGTTGATGGTGTTGGTTTGATGGACATGTTGATGGTGTTGGTTTAATGGACATGTTGATAGTGTTGGTTTGATGGCCATGTTGATGGTGTTGGTTTGATGGACATGTTGATAGTGTTGGTTTGATGGCCATGTTGATAGTGTTGGTTTGATGGACGTGATGATGGTGTTGATTTGATTGACATGTTGATAGTGTTGGTTTGATGGCCATGTTGATGGTGTTGGCTTGATGGACATGTTGATAGTGTTGGTTTGATGGCCATGTTGATGGTGCTGGTTTGATGGTCATGTTGATAGTGTTGGTTTGATGGACATGTTGATGGTATTGGCTTGATGGCCATGTTGATGGTGTTGGTTTGATGGCCATGTTGATAGTGTTGGTGTGATGGCCATGTTGATAGTGTTGGTTTGATGGCCATTCTGATAGTGTTGGTTTGATAGCCATGTTGATGCTGTTGGTTTGATGGTCATGTTGATAGTCTTGGTCTGATGGACATGTTGATAGTGTAGCTTTGATGTACATGTTGATAGTGTTGGCTTGATGGCCATGTTGATAGTGTTGGTTTGATGGCCATGTTGATGGTGTTGGTTTGATGGCCATGTTGATGGTGTTGGCTTGATGGCCATGTTGATAGTGTTGGTTTGATGGCCATGTTGATAGTGTTGGTTTGATGGCCATGTTGATAGTGTTGGTTTGATGGCAATGTTGATAGTGTTGGCTTGATGGCCATGTTGATGGTGTTGGTTTGATGGACATGTTGATAGTGTTGGTTTGATGGCCATGTTGATAGTGTTGGTTTGATGGCCATGTTGATAGTGTTGGTTTGATGGCCATGTTGATGGTGTTGGTTTGATGGCCATGTTGATAGTGTTGGTTTGATGGACATGTTGATGGTGTTGGCTTGATGGCCATGTTGATGGTGTTGGTTTGATGGCCATGTTGATAGTGTTGGTTTAATGGCCATGTTGATGGTGTTGGTTTGATGGACATGTTGATAGTGTTGGTTTGATGGCCATGTTGATGGTGTTGGTTTGATGGACATGTTGATAGTGTTGGTTTGATAACCATGTTGATAGTGTTGGTTTGATGGTCATGTTGATAGTGTTGGTTTGATGGCCATGTTGATGGTGTTGGCTTGATGGCCATGTTGATGGTGTTGGCTTGATGGCCATGTTGATGGTGTTGGTTTGATGGCCATGTTGATGGTGTTGGCTTGATGGCCATGTTGATGGTTTTGGCTTGATAGCCATGTTGATGGTGTTGGTTTGATGGACATGTTGATGGTGTTGGTTTGATGGACATGTTCATGGTGTTGGTTTGATGGTCATGTTGATAGTGTTGGTTTGATGGCCATGTTGATGGTGTTGGCTTGATGGCCATGTCGATAGTGTTGGTTTGATGGTCATGTTGATGGTGTTGGTTTGATGGCCATGTTGATAGTGTTGCTTTGATGGCCATGTTGATAGTGTTGGTTTGATGGACATGTTGATGGTGCTGGCTTGATGGCCATGCAGATAGTGTTGGCTTGATGGCCATGTTGATGGTGTTGGTTTGATGGTCATGTTGATGGTCTTGGTTTGATGGCCATGTTGATAGTGTTGGTTTGATTGCCATGTTGATAGTGTTGGTTTGATGGCCATGTTGATGGTGTTGGTTTGATGGACATGTTGATAGTGATGGTTTGATGGCCATGTTGATGGTGTTGGTTTGATGGCCATGTTGATAGTGTTGGTTTGATGGACATGTTGATGGTGTTGGCTTGATGGCCATGTTGATGGTGTTGGTTTGATGGCCATGTTGATAGTGTTGGTTTGATGGCCATGTTGATGGTGTTGGTGTGATGGATATGTTGATAGTGTTGGTTTGATGGCCATGTTGATGGTGTTGGTTTGATGGACATGTTGATGGTGTTGGCTTGATGGACATGCTGATAGTGTTGGTTTGATGGCCATGCTGATAGTGTTGGTTTGATGGCCATGTTGATGGTGTTGGCTTGATGGACATGTTGATAGTGTTGGTTTGATGGCCATGTTGATGGTGTTGGTTTGATGGACATGTTGATAGTGTTGGTTTGATGGCCATGTTGATGGTGTTGGTTTGATGGCCATGTTGATAGTGTTGGTTTTATGGCCATGTTGATGGTGTTGGTTTGATGGCCATGTTGATAGTGTTGGTTTGATGGACATGTTGATAGTGTTGGTTTGATGGCCATGTTGATTTGATGGACATGTTGATGGTGATGGTTTGATAGTCATGTTGATGGTGTTGGTTTGATGGCCATGTTGATGGTGTTGGCTTGATGGACATGCTGATAGTGTTGGTTTGATGGCCATGCTGATAGTGTTGGTTTGATGGCCATGTTGATGGTGTTGGCTTGATGGACATGTTGATAGTGTTGGTTTGATGGCCATGTTGATGGTGTTGGTTTGATGGACATGTTGATAGTGTTTGTTTGATGGCCATGTTGATGGTGTTGGTTTGATGGCCATGTTGATAGTGTTGGTTTTATGGCCATGTTGATGGTGTTGGTTTGATGGCCATGTTGATAGTGTTGGTTTGATGGACATGTTGATAGTGTTTGTTTGATGGACATGTTGATAGTGTTGGCTTGATGGCCATGTTGATAGTGTTGGTTTGATGGCCATGTTGATAGTGTTGGTTTGATGGTCATGTTGATGGTATTGTTTTGATGGACATGTGGATAGTGTTAGTTTGATGGTCATGTTGATAGTGTTGGTTTGATGGCCATGTTGATAGTGTTGGTTTGATGGACATGTTGATAGTGTTGGTTTGATGGTCATGTTGATAGTGTTGGTTTGATGGCCATGTTGATGGTGTTGGTTTGATGGCCATGTTGATAGTGTTGGCTTGATGGCCATGTTGATAGTGTTGGTTTGATGGCCATGTTGATAGTGTTGGTTTGATGGCCATGTTGATAGTGTTGGTTTGATGGCCATGTTCATAGTGTTGGTTTGATGGCCATGTTGATAGTGTTGGTTTGATGGCCATGTCGATAGTGTTGGTTTGATGGCCATGTTGATGGTGTTGGTTTGATGGCCATGTCGATAGTGTTGGTTTGATGGCCATGTTGATGGTGTTGGTTTGAAGGCCATGTTGATAGTGTTGGTTTGATGGTCATGTTAATGCTGTTGGTTTGATGGCCATGTTGATAGTGTTGGTTTGATGGGCATGTTGATAGTGTTGGTTTGATGTACATGTTGATAGTATTGGCTTGATGGCCATGTTGATATTGTTGGTTTGATGGCCATGTTGATGGTGTTGGTTTGATGGCCATGTTGATGGTGTTGGCTTGATGGCCATGTTGATAGTGTTGGTTTGATGTCCATGTTGATAGTGTTGGTTTGATGGCAATGTTGATAGTGTTGGTTTGATGGCAATGTTGATAGTGTTGGCTTGATGGCCATGTTGATGGTGTTGGTTTGATGGCCATGTTGATAGTGTTGGTTTAATGGCCATGTTGATGGTGTTGGTTTGATGGACATGTTGATAGTGTTGGTTTGATGGACATGTTGATAGTGTTAGTTTGATGGTCATGTTGATAGTGTTGGTTTGATGGACATGTTGATAGTGTTGGTTTGATGGGCATGTTAATAGTGTTGGTTTGATGGCCATGTTGATGGTGTTGGCTTGATGGACATGCTGATAGTGTTGGTTTGATGGCCATGCTGATAGTGTTGGTTTGATGGCCATGTTGATGGTGTTGGCTTGATGGACATGTTGATAGTGTTGGTTTGATGCCCATGTTGATGGTGTTGGTTTGATGGACATGTTGATAGTGTTGGTTTGATGGCCATGTTGATGGTGTTGGTTTGATGGCCATGTTGATAGTGTTGGTTTTATGGCCATGTTGATGGTGTTGGTTTGATGGCCATGTTGATAGTGTTGGTTTGATGGACATGTTGATAGTGTTGGTTTGATGGCCATGTTGATTTGATGGACATGTTGATGGTGATGGTTTGATAGTCTTGTTGATGGTGTTGGTTTGATGGCCATGTTGATGGTGTTGGCTTGATGGACATGCTGATAGTGTTGGTTTGATGGCCATGCTGATAGTGTTGGTTTGATGGCCATGTTGATGGTGTTGGCTTGACGGACATGTTGATAGTGTTGGTTTGATGGCCATGTTGATGGTGTTGGTTTGATGGACATGTTGATAGTGTTGGTTTGATGGCCATGTTGATGGTGTTGGTTTGATGGCCATGTTGATAGTGTTGGTTTTATGGCCATGTTGATGGTGTTGGTTTGATGGCCATGTTGATAGTGTTGGTTTGATGGACATGTTGATAGTGTTTGTTTGATGGACATGTTGATAGTGTTGGCTTGATGGCCATTTTGATAGTGTTGGTTTGATGGCCATGTTGATAGTGTTGGTTTGATGGCCATGTTGATGGTATTGTTTTGATGGACATGTGGATAGTGTTAGTTTGATGGTCATGTTGATAGTGTTGGTTTGATGGCCATGTTGATAGTGTTGGTTTGATGGACATGTTGATAGTGTTGGTTTGATGGTCATGTTGATAGTGTTGGTTTGATGGCCATGTTGATGGTGTTGGTTTGATGGCCATGTTGATGGTGTTGGCTTGATGGCCATGTTGATAGTGTTGGTTTGATGGCCATGTTGATAGTTTTGGTTTGATGGCCATGTTGATGGTGTTGGTTTGATGGCCATGTTGATAGTGTTGGTTTGATGGCCATGTTAATGCTGTTGGTTTGATGGCCATGTTGATAGTGTTGGTTTGATGGGCATGTTGATAGTGTTGGTTTGATGTACATGTTGATAGTATTGGCTTGATGGCCATGTTGATATTGTTGGTTTGATGGCCATGTTGATGGTGTTGGTTTGATGGCCATGTTGATGGTGTTGGCTTGATGGCCATGTTGATAGTGTTGGTTTGATGTCCATGTTGATAGTGTTGGTTTGATGGCCATGTTGATAGTGTTGGTTTGATGGCAATGTTGATAGTGTTGGCTTGATGGCCATGTTGATGGTGTTGGTTTGATGGCCATGTTGATAGTGTTGGTTTAATGGCCATGTTGATGGTGTTGGTTTGATGGACATGTTGATAGTGTTGGTTTGATGGCCATGTTGATGGTGTTGGTTTGATTGCCATGTTGATGGTGTTGGTTTGATGGCCATGTTGATAGTGTTGGTTTGATGGACATGTTGATAGTGTTGGTTTGATTGCCATGTTGATAGTGTTGGTTTGATGGACATGTTGATAGTGTTGGTTTGATGGCCATGTTGGTTCGATGGCCATGTTGATGGTGTTGGTTTGATGGACATGTTGATAGTGTTGGTTTGATGGTCATGTTGATAGTGTTGGTTTGATGGCCATGTTGATGGTGTTGGTTTGATGGCCATGTTGATGGTGTTGGCTTGATGGCCATGTTGATAGTGTTGGTTTGATGGCCATGTTGATAGTGTTGGTTTGATTGCCATGTTGATGGTATTGGTTTGATAGACATGTTGATAGTGTTAGTTTGATGGTCATGTTGATAGTGTTGGTTTGATGGCCATATTGATAGTGTTGGTTTGACGGTCATGTTGATAGTGTTGGTTTGATGGCCATGTTGATGGTGTTGGCTTGATGGCCATGTTGATGGTGTTGGTTTGATGGTCATGTTGATGGTGTTGGTTTGATGGCCATGTTGATGGTGTTGGCTTGATGACCATGTTGATAGTGTTGGTTTGATGGCCATGTTGATAGTGTTGGTTTGATTGCCATGTTGATGGTATTGGTTTGATGGACATGTTGATAGTGTTAGTTTGATGGTCATGTTGATAGTGTTGGTTTGATGGACATGTTGATAGTGTTGGTTTGATGGGCATGTTAATAGTGTTGGTTTGATGGCCATGTTGATAGTGTTGGTTTGATTGCCATGTTGATGGTATTGGTTTGATGGACATGTTGATAGTGTTAGTTTGATGGTCATGTTGATAGTTTTGGTTTGATGGACATGTTGATAGTGTTGGTTTGATGGCCATGTTGATGGTGTTGGTTTGATGGCCATGTTAATGGTGTTGGTTTGATGGCCATGTTGATGGTGTTGGTTTGATGGACATGTCGATGGTGTTGGCTTGATGGTCATGTTGATAGTATTGGTTTGATGGCCATGTTGATGGTGTTGGTTTGATGGCCATGTGGATAGTGTTGGTTTGATGGCCATGTTGATAGTGTTGGTTTGATGGCCATGTTGATGGTGTTGGTTTGATGGCCATGTTGATTGTGTTGGTTTGATGGCCATGTTGATGGTGTTGGTTTGATGGCCATGTTGATAGTGTTGGTTTGATGGACATCTTGATGGTGTTGGCTTGATGGCGATGTTGATGGTGTTGGTTTGATGGACATGTTGATGGTGTTGGTTTGATGGCCATGTTGATAGTGTTGGTTTGATAGCCATGTTGATGGTGTTGGTTTGATGGTCATGTTGATAGTGTTGGTTTGATGGCCATGTTGATGGTGTTGGTTTGATGGCCATGTTGATAGTGTTGGTTTGATGGCCATGTTGACAGTGTTGGTTTGATGGTCATGTTGATAGTGTTGGTTTGATGGCCATGTTGATGGTGTTGGTTTGATGGCCATGTTGATGGTGTTGGCTTGATGGCCATGTTGATAGTGTTGGTTTGATGGCCATGTTGATAGTGTTGGTTTGATGGCCATTTTGATTTGATGGACATGTTGATGGTGTTGGTTTGATGGCCATGTTGATAGTGTTGGTTTGATGGCAATGTTGATAGTGTTGGTTTGATGGCCATGTTGATAGTGTTGGTTTGATTGCCATGCTGATAGTGTTGGTTCGTTGGCCTTGTTGATGGTGCTGGTTTGATGGACATATTGATAGTGTTGGTTTGATGGCCATGTTGATAGTGTTGGTTTGATGGCCATGTTGATGGTGTTGGCTTGATGGCCATGTTGATAGTGTTGAATTGATGGCCATGTTGATGGTGTTGGCTTGATGGCCATGTTGATAGTGTTGGCTTGATGGGCATGTTGATGGTGTTGGCTTGATGGCCATGTTGATGGTGTTGGTTTGATGGCCATGTTGATGGTGTTGGTTTGATGGCCATGTTGATAGTGTTGGTTTGATGGCCATGTTGATAGTGTTGGTTTAATGGACATGTTGATAGTGTTGGTTTGATGTACATGTTGATAGTGTTGGCTTGATGGTCATGTTGATAGTGTTGGTTTCATGGCCATGTTGATGGTGTTGATTTGATGGCCATGTTGATGGTGTTGGCTTGATGGCCATGTTGATAGTGTTGGTTTGATGGCCATGTTGATAGTGTTGGTTTGATGGCCATGTTGATAGTGTTGGTTTGATGGACATGTTGATGGTGTTGGCTTGATGGCCATGTTGATGGTGTTGGTTCGGTGGACATGTTGATAGTGTTGGTTTGATGGCCATGTTGATAGTGTTGGTTTGATGGCCATGTTGATGTTGTTGGTTTGATGGCCATGTCGATAGTGTTGGTTTGATGGCCATGTTGATGGTGTTGGTTTGATGGCCATGTTGATAGTGTTGGTTTGATGGCCATGTTAATGCTGTTGGTTTGATGGCCATGTTGATAGTGTTGGTTTGATGGGCATGTTGATAGTGTTGGTTTGATGTACATGTTGATAGTATTGGCTTGATGGCCATGTTGATATTGTTGGTTTGATGGCCATGTTGATGGTGTTGGTTTGATGGCCATGTTGATGGTGTTGGCTTGATGGCCATGTTGATAGTGTTGGTTTGATGTCCATGTTGATAGTGTTGGTTTGATGGCCATGTTGATAGTGTTGGTTTGATGGCAATGTTGATAGTGTTGGCTTGATGGCCATGTTGATGGTGTTGGTTTGATGGCCATGTTGATAGTGTTGGTTTAATGGCCATGTTGATGGTGTTGGTTTGATGGACATGTTGATAGTGTTGGTTTGATGGCCATGTTGATGGTGTTGGTTTGATGGACATGTTGATAGTGTTGGTTTGATGGCCATGTTGATGGTGTTGGTTTGATGGCCATGTTGATGGTGTAGGTTTGATGGCCATGTTGATAGTGTTGGTTTGATGGACGTGTTGATGGTGTTGATTTGATTGACATGTTGATAGTGTTGGTTTGATGGCCATGTTGATGGTGTTGGCTTGATGGACATGTTGATAGTGTTGGTTTGATGGCCATGTTGATAGTGTTGGTTTGATGGTCATGTTGATAGTGTTGGTTTGATAGACATGTTGATGGTATTGGCTTGATGGCCATGTTGATGGTGTTGGTTTGATGGCCATGTTGATAGTGTTGGTTTGATGGCCAGGTTGATGGTGTTGGTTTGATGGCCATGTTGATAGTGTTGGTTTGATGGCCATGTTGATGCTGTTGGTTTGATGGCCATGTTGATAGTGTTGGTCTGATGGACATGTTGATAGTGTTGGTTTGATGTACATGTTGATAGTGTTGGCTTGATGGCCATGTTGATAGTGTTGGTTTGATGGCCATGTTGATGATGTTGGTTTGATGGCCATGTTGATGGTGTTGGCTTGATGGCCATGTTGATAGTGTTGGTTTGATGGCCATGTTGATAGTGTTGGTTTGATGGCCATGTTAATGGTGTTGGTTTGATGGACATGTTGATGGTACTGGCTTGATGACCATGCTGATAGTGTTGGCTTGATGGTCATGTTGATGGTGTTGGTTTGATGGTCATGTTGATGGTCTTGGTTTGATGGCCATGTTGATAGTGTTGGTTTGATGGCCATGTTGATAGTGTTGGTTTGATGGCCATGTTGATAGTGTTGGTTTGATGGCAATGTTGATAGTGTTGGCTTGATGGCCATGTTGATGGTGTTGGTTTGATGGACATGTTGATAGTGTTGGTTTGATGGCCATGTTGATAGTGTTGGTTTGATGGCCATATTGATAGTGTTGGTTTGATGGCCATGTTGATGGTGTTGGTTTGATGGCCATGTTGATAGTGTTGGTTTGATGGACATGTTGATGGTGTTGGCTTGATGGCCATGTTGATGGTGTTGGTTTGATGGCCATGTTGATAGTGTTGGTTTGATGGCCATGTTGATGGTGTTGGTGTGATGGACATGTTGATAGTGTTGGTTTGATGGCCATGTTGATGGTGTTGGTTTGATGGCCATGTTAATGGTGTTGGCTTGATGGACATGCTGATAGTGTTGGTTTGATGGCCATGCTGATAGTGTTGGCTTGATGGACATGTTGATAGTGTTGGTTTGATGGCCATGTTGATGGTGTTGGTTTGATGGACATGTTGATAGTGTTGGTTTGATGGCCATGTTGATGGTGTTGGTTTGATGGCCATGTTGATAGTGTTGGTTTTATGGCCATGTTGATGGTGTTGGTTTGATGGCCATGTTGATAGTGTTGGTTTGATGGACATGTTGATAGTGTTGGTTTGATGGCCATGTTGATTTGATGGACATGTTGATGGTGATGGTTTGATAGTCATGTTGATGGTGTTGGTTTGATGGCCATGTTGATGGTGTTGGCTTGATGGACATGCTGATAGTGTTGGTTTGATGGCCATGCTGATAGTGTTGGTTTGATGGCCATGTTGATGGTGTTGGCTTGATGGACATGTTGATAGTGTTGGTTTGATGGCCATGTTGATGGTGTTGGTTTGATGGACATGTTGATAGTGTTGGTTTGATGGCCATGTTGATGGTGTTGGTTTGATGGCCATGTTGATAGTGTTGGTTTTATGGCCATCTTGATGGTGTTGGTTTGATGGCCATGTTGATAGTGTTGGTTTGATGGACATGTTGATAGTGTTGGTTTGATGGACATGTTGATAGTGTTGGCTTGATGGCCATGTTGATAGTGTTGGTTTGATGGCCATGTTGATAGTGTTGGTTTGATGGTCATGTTGATGGTATTGTTTTGATGGACATGTTGATAGTGTTAGTTTGATGGTCATGTTGATAGTGTTGGTTTGATGGCCATGTTGATAGTGTTGGTTTGATGGCTATGTTGATTGTGTTGGTGTGATGGCCATGTTGATGGTGTTGGTTTGATGGCCATGTTGATAGTGTTGGTTTGATGGACATGTTGATGGTGTTGGCTTGATGACGATGTTGATAGTGTTGGTTTGATGGCAATGTTGATAGTGTTGGTTTGATGGCCATGTTGATGGTATTGGCTTGATGGCCATGTTGATGGTGTTGGTTCGGTGGACATGTTGATAGTGTTGGTTTGATGGCCATGTTGATAGTGTTGGTTTGATGGCCATGTTGATGGTGTTGGTTTGATGGCCATGTCGATAGTGTTGGTTTGATGGCCATGTTGATGGTGTTGGTTTGATGGCCATGTTGATAGTGTTGGTTTGATGGCCATGTTAATGCTGTTGGTTTGATGGCCATGTTGATAGTGTTGGTTTGATGGGCATGTTGATAGTGTTGGTTTGATGTACATGTTGATAGTATTGGCTTGATGGCCATGTTGATATTGTTAGTTTGATGGCCATGTTGATGGTGTTGGTTTGATGGCCATGTTGATGGTGTTGGCTTGATGGCCATGTTGATAGTGTTGGTTTGATGTCCATGTTTATAGTGTTGGTTTGATGGCCATGTTGATAGTGTTGGTTTGATGGCAATGTTGATAGTGTTGGCTTGATGGCCATGTTGATGGTGTTGGTTTGATGGCCATGTTGATAGTGTTGGTTTAATGGCCATGTTGATGGTGTTGGTTTGATGGACATGTTGATAGTGTTGGTTTGATGGCCATGTTGATGGTGTTGGTTTGATGGACATGTTGATAGTGTTGGTTTGATGGCCATGTTGATGGTGTTGGTTTGATGGCCATGTTGTTGGTGTTGGTTTGATGGCCATGTTGATAGTGTTGGTTTGATGGCCATGTTGATGGTGTTGGCTTGATGGACATGTTGATAGTGTTGGTTTGATGGCCATGTTGATGGTGTTGGTTTGATGGTCATGTTGATAGTGTTGGTTTGATGGACATGTTGATGGTATTGGCTTGATGGCCATGTTGATGGTGTTGGTTTGATGGCCATGTTGATATTTTTGGTTTGATGGCCATGTTGATGGTGTTGGTTTGATGGCCATGTTGATAGTGTTGGTTTGATGGCCATGTTGATGCTGTTGGTTTGATGGCCATGTTGATAGTGTTGGTCTGATGGACATGTTGATAGTGTTGGTTTGATGTAAATGTTGATAGTGTTGGCTTGATGGCCATGTTGATAGTGTTGGTTTGATGGCCATGTTGATGGTGTTGGTTTGATGGCCATGTTGATGGTGTTGGCTTGATGGCCATGTTGATAGTGTTGGTTTGATGGCCATGTTGATAGTGTTGGTTTGATGGCCATGTTGATGGTGTTGGTTTGATGGACATGTTGATGGTACTGGCTTGATGGCCATGCTGATAGTGTTGGCTTGATGGCCATGTTGATGGTGTTGGTTTGATGGTCATGTTGATGGTCTTGGTTTGATGGCCATGTTGATAGTGTTGGTTTGATGGCCATGTTGATAGTGTTGGTTTGATGGCCATGTTGATGGTGTTGGTTTGATGGACATGTTGATAGTGTTGGTTTGATGGCCATGTTGATGGTGTTGGTTTGATGGACATGTTGATAGTGTTGGTTTGATGGCCATGTTGATGGTGTTGGTTTGATGGACATGTTGATGGTGTTGGTTTGATGGACATGTTGATAGTGTTGGTTTGATGGCCATGTTGATGGTGTTGGTTTGATGGACATGTTGATAGTGTTGGTTTGATGGCCATGTTGATAGTGTTGGTTTGATGGACGTGTTGATGGTGTTGATTTGATTGACATGTTGATAGTGTTGGTTTGATGGCCATGTTGATGGTGTTGGCTTGATGGACATGTTGATAGTGTTGGTTTGATGGCCATGTTGATGGTGCTGGTTTGATGGTCATGTTGATAGTGTTGGTTTGATGGACATGTTGATGGTATTGGCTTGATGGCCATGTTGATGGTGTTGGTTTGATGGCCATGTTGATAGTGTTGGCGTGATGGCCATGTTGATGGTGTTGGTTTGATGGCCATGTTGATAGTGTTGGTTTGATAGCCATGTTGATGCTGTTGGTTTGATGGTCATGTTGATAGTCTTGGTCTGATGGACATGTTGATAGTGTTGCTTTGATGTACATGTTGATAGTGTTGGCTTGATGGCCATGTTGATAGTGTTGGTTTGATGGCCATGTTGATGGTGTTGGTTTGATGGCCATGTTGATGGTGTTGGCTTGATGGCCATGTTGATAGTGTTGGTTTGATGGCCATGTTGATAGTGTTGGTTTGATGGCCATGTTGATAGTGTTGGTTTGATGGCAATGTTGATAGTGTTGGCTTGATGGCCATGTTGATGGTGTTGGTTTGATGGACATGTTGATAGTGTTGGTTTGATGGCCATGTTGATAGTGTTGGTTTGATGGCCATGTTGATAGTGTTGGTTTGATGGCCATGTTGATGGTGTTGGTTTGATGGCCATGTTGATAGTGTTGGTTTGATGGACATGTTGATGGTGTTGGCTTGATGGCCATGTTGATGGTGTTGGTTTGATGGCCATGTTGATAGTGTTGGTTTAATGGCCATGTTGATGGTGTTGGTTTGATGGACATGTTGATAGTGTTGGTTTGATGGCCATGTTGATGGTGTTGGTTTGATGGACATGTTGATAGTGTTGGTTTGATAACCATGTTGATAGTGTTGGTTTGATGGTCATGTTGATAGTGTTGGTTTGATGGCCATGTTGATGGTGTTGGCTTGATGGCCATGTTGATGGTGTTGGCTTGATGGCCATGTTGATGGTGTTGGTTTGATGGCCATGTTGATGGTGTTGGCTTGATGGCCATGTTGATGGTTTTGGCTTGATAGCCATGTTGATGGTGTTGGTTTGATGGACATGTTGATGGTGTTGGTTTGATGGACATGTTCATGGTGTTGGTTTGATGGTCATGTTGATAGTGTTGGTTTGATGGCCATGTTGATGGTGTTGGCTTGATGGCCATGTCGATAGTGTTGGTTTGATGGCCATGTTGATGGTGTTGGTTTGATGGCCATGTTGATAGTGTTGCTTTGATGGCCATGTTGATAGTGTTGGTTTGATGGACATGTTGATGGTGCTGGCTTGATGGCCATGCTGATAGTGTTGGCTTGATGGCCATGTTGATGGTGTTGGTTTGATGGTCATGTTGATGGTCTTGGTTTGATGGCCATGTTGATAGTGTTGGTTTGATGGCCATGTTGATAGTGTTGGTTTGATGGCCATGTTGATGGTGTTGGTTTGATGGACATGTTGATAGTGATGGTTTGATGGCCATGTTGATGGTGTTGGTTTGATGGACATGTTGATAGTGTTGGTTTGATGGCCATGTCGATAGTGTTGGTTTGATGGCCATGTTGATGGTGTTGGTTTGATGGACATGTTGATGGTGTTGGTTTGATGGACATGTTGATAGTGTTGGTTTGATGGCCATGTTGATGGTGTTGGTTTGATGGACATGTTGATAGTGTTGGTTTGATGGCCATGTTGATAGTGTTGGTTTGATGGACGTGTTGATGGTGTTGATTTGATTGACATGTTGATAGTGTTGGTTTGATGGCCATGTTGATGGTGTTGGCTTGATGGACATGTTGATAGTGTTGGTTTGATGGTGCTGGTTTGATGGTCATGTTGATAGTGTTGGTTTGATGGACATGTTGATGGTATTGGCTTGATGGCCATGTTGATGGTGTTGGTTTGATGGCCATGTTGATAGTGTTGGTTTGATGGCCATGTTGATGGTGTTGGTTTGATGGCCATGTTGATAGTGTTGGTTTGATAGCCATGTTGATGCTGTTGGTTTGATGGCCATGTTGATAGTCTTGGTCTGATGGACATGTTGATAGTGTTGGTTTGATGTACATGTTGATAGTGTTGGCTTGATGGCCATGTTGATAGTGTTGGTTTGATGGCCATGTTGATGGTGTTGGTTTGATGGCCATGTTGATGGTGTTGGTTTGATGGCCATGTTGATAGTGTTGGTTTGATGGCCATGTTGATAGTGTTGGTTTGATGGCCATGTTGATAGTGTTGGTTTGATGGCAATGTTGATAGTGTTGGCTTGATGGCCATGTTGATGGTGTTGGTTTGATGGACATGTTGATAGTGTTGGTTTGATGGCCATGTTGATAGTGTTGGTTTGATGGCCATATTGATAGTGTTGGTTTGATGGCCATGTTGATGGTGTTGGTTTGATGGCCATGTTGTTAGTGTTGGTTTGATGGACATGTTGATGGTGTTGGCTTGATGGCCATGTTGATGGTTGGTTTGATGGACATGTTGATGGTATTGGCTTGATGGCCATGTTGATGGTGTTGGTTTGATGGCCATGTTGATAGTGTTGGTTTGATGGCTTTGATGGTCATGTTGATAGTGTTGGTTTGATGGACATGTTGATGGTATTCGCTTGATGGCCATGTTGATGGTGTTGGTTTGATGGCCATGTTGATAGTGTTGGTTTGATGGCAATGTTGATAGTGTTGGCTTGATGGCCATGTTGATGGTGTTGGTTTGATGGACATGTTGATAGTGTTGGTTTGATGGCCATGTTGATAGTGTTGGTTTGATGGCCATGTTGATAGTGTTGGTTTGATGGCCATGTTGATGGTGTTGGTGTGATGGACATGTTGATAGTGTTGGTTTGATGGCCATGTTCATGGTGTTGGTTTGATGGCCATGTTGATGGTGTTGGCTTGATGGACATGCTGATAGTGTTGGTTTGATGGCCATGCTGATAGTGTTGGTTTGATGGCCATGTTGATGGTGTTGGCTTGATGGACATGTTGATAGTGTTGGTTTGATGGCCATGTTGATGGTGTTGGTTTGATGGACATGTTGATAGTGTTGGTTTGATGGCCATGTTGATGGTGTTGGTTTGATGGCCATGTTGATAGTGTTGGTTTTATGGCCATGTTGATGGTGTTGGTTTGGTGGCCATGTTGATAGTGTTGGTTTGATGGACATGTTGATAGTGTTGGTTTGATGGCCATGTTGGTTTGATGGCCATGTTGATTTGATGGACATGTTGATGGTGATGGTTTGATAGTCATGTTGATGGTGTTGGTTTGATGGCCATGTTGATGGTGTTGGCTTGATGGACATGCTGATAGTGTTGGTTTGATGGCCATGCTGATAGTGTTGGTTTGATGGCCATGTTGATGGTGTTGGCTTGATGGACATGTGGATAGTGTTGGTTTGATGGCCATGTTGATGGTGTTGGTTTGATGGACATGTTGATAGTGTTGGTTTGATGGCCATGTTGATGGTGTTGGTTTGATGGCCATGTTGATAGTGTTGGTTTTATGGCCATGTTGATGGTGTTGGTTTGATGGCCATGTTGATAGTGTTGGTTTGATGGACATGTTGATAGTGTTGGTTTGATGGACATGTTGATAGTGTTGGCTTGATGGCCATGTTGATAGTGTTGGTTTGATGGCCATGTTGATAGTGTTGGTTTGATGGCCATGTTGATAGTGTTGGTTTGATGGACATGTTGATGGTATTGGCTTGATGGCCATGTTGATGGTGTTGGTTTGATGGCCATGTTGATAGTGTTGGTGTGATGGCCATGTTGATGGTGTTGGTTTGATGGCCATGTTGATGGTGTTGGTTTGATGGACATGTTGATAGTGTTGGTTTGATGGCCATGTTGATGGTGTTGGTTTGATGGACATGTTGATAGTGTTGGTTTGATGGCCATGTTGATGGTGTTGGTTTGATGGACATGTTGATGGTGTTGGTTTGATGGACATGTTGATAGTGTTGGTTTGATGGCCATGTTGATGGTGTTGGTTTGATGGACATGTTGATAGTGTTGGTTTGATGGCCATGTTGATAGTGTTGGTTTGATGGACGTGTTGATGGTGTTGATTTGATTGACATGTTGATAGTGTTGGTTTGATGGCCATGTTGATGGTGTTGGCTTGATGGACATGTTGATAGTGTTGGTTTGATGGCCATGTTGATGGTGCTGGTTTGATGGTCATGTTGATAGTGTTGGTTTGATGGACATGTTGATGGTATTGGCTTGATGGCCATGTTGATGGTGTTGGTTTGATGGCCATGTTGATAGTGTTGGTGTGATGGCCATGTTGATAGTGTTGGTTTGATGGCCATGTTGATAGTGTTGGTTTGATAGCCATGTTGATGCTGTTGGTTTGATGGTCATGTTGATAGTCTTGGTCTGATGGACATGTTGATAGTGTTGCTTTGATGTACATGTTGATAGTGTTGGCTTGATGGCCATGTTGATAGTGTTGGTTTGATGGCCATGTTGATGGTGTTGGTTTGATGGCCATGTTGATGGTGTTGGCTTGATGGCCATGTTGATAGTGTTGGTTTGATGGCCATGTTGATAGTGTTGGTTTGATGGCCATGTTGATAGTGTTGGTTTGATGGCAATGTTGATAGTGTTGGCTTGATGGCCATGTTGATGGTGTTGGTTTGATGGACATGTTGATAGTGTTGGTTTGATGGCCATGTTGATAGTGTTGGTTTGATGGCCATGTTGATAGTGTTGGTTTGATGGCCATGTTGATGGTGTTGGTTTGATGGCCATGTTGATAGTGTTGGTTTGATGGACATGTTGATGGTGTTGGCTTGATGGCCATGTTGATGGTGTTGGTTTGATGGCCATGTTGATAGTGTTGGTTTAATGGCCATGTTGATGGTGTTGGTTTGATGGACATGCTGATAGTGTTGGTTTGATGGCCATGTTGATGGTGTTGGTTTGATGGACATGTTGATAGTGTTGGTTTGATAACCATGTTGATAGTGTTGGTTTGATGGTCATGTTGATAGTGTTGGTTTGATGGCCATGTTGATGGTGTTGGCTTGATGGCCATGTTGATGGTGTTGGCTTGATGGCCATGTTGATGGTGTTGGTTTGATGGCCATGTTGATGGTGTTGGCTTGATGGCCATGTTGATGGTTTTGGCTTGATAGCCATGTTGATGGTGTTGGTTTGATGGACATGTTGATGGTGTTGGTTTGATGGACATGTTCATGGTGTTGGTTTGATGGTCATGTTGATAGTGTTGGTTTGATGGCCATGTTGATGGTGTTGGCTTGATGGCCATGTCGATAGTGTTGGTTTGATGGTCATGTTGATGGTGTTGGTTTGATGGCCATGTTGATAGTGTTGCTTTGATGGCCATGTTGATAGTGTTGGTTTGATGGACATGTTGATGGTGCTGGCTTGATGGCCATGCAGATAGTGTTGGCTTGATGGCCATGTTGATGGTGTTGGTTTGATGGTCATGTTGATGGTCTTGGTTTGATGGCCATGTTGATAGTGTTGGTTTGATGGCCATGTTGATAGTGTTGGTTTGATGGCCATGTTGATGGTGTTGGTTTGATGGACATGTTGATAGTGATGGTTTGATGGCCATGTTGATGGTGTTGGTTTGATGGCCATGTTGATAGTGTTGGTTTGATGGCCATGTTGATAGTGTTGGTTTGATGGCCATGTTGATGGTGTTGGTTTGATGGACATGTTGATGGTGTTGGTTTGATGGACATGTTGACAGTGTTGGTTGGATGGCCATGTTGATGGTGTTGGTTTGATGGACATGTTGATAGTGTTGGTTTGATGGCCATGTTGATAGTGTTGGTTTGATGGACGTGTTGATGGTGTTGATTTGATTGACATGTTGATAGTGTTGGTTTGATGGCCATGTTGATGGTATTGGCTTGATGGACATGTTGATAGTGTTGGTTTGATGGCCATGTTGATGGTGCTGGTTTGATGGTCATGTTGATAGTGTTGGTTTGATGGACATGTTGATGGTATTGGCTTGATGGCCATGTTGATGGTGTTGGTTTGATGGCCATGTTGATAGTGTTGGTTTGATGGCCATGTTGATGGTGTTGGTTTGATGGCCATGTTGATAGTGTTGGTTTGATAGCCATGTTGATGCTGTTGGTTTGATGGCCATGTTGATAGTCTTGGTCTGATGGACATGTTGATAGTGTTGGTTTGATGTACATGTTGATAGTGTTGGCTTGATGGCCATGTTGATAGTGTTGGTTTGATGGCCATGTTGATGGTGTTGGTTTGATGGCCATGTTGATGGTGTTGGCTTGATGGCCATGTTGATAGTGTTGGTTTGATGGCCATGTTGATAGTGTTGGTTTGATGGCCATGTTGATAGTGTTGGTTTGATGGCAATGTTGATAGTGTTGGCTTGATGGCCATGCTGATGGTGTTGGTTTGATGGACATGTTGATAGTGTTGGTTTGATGACCATGTTGATAGTGTTGGTTTGATGGCCATATTGATAGTGTTGGTTTGATGGCCATGTTGATGGTGTTGGTTTGATGGCCATGTTGATAGTGTTGGTTTGATGGACATGTTGATGGTGTTGGCTTGATGGCCATGTTGATGGTGTTGGTTTGATGGCCATGTTGATAGTGTTGGTTTGATGGCCATGTTGATGGTGTTGGTGTGATGGACATGTTGATAGTGTTGGTTTGATGGCCATGTTGATGGTGTTGGTTTGATGGACATGTTGATGGTGTTGGCTTGATGGACATGCTGATAGTGTTGGTTTGATGGCCATGCTGATAGTGTTGGTTTGATGGCCATGTTGATGGTGTTGGCTTGATGGACATGTTGATAGTGTTGGTTTGATGGCCATGTTGATGGTGTTGGTTTGATGGACATGTTGATAGTGTTGGTTTGATGGCCATGTTGATGGTGTTGGTTTGATGGCCATGTTGATAGTGTTGGTTTTATGGCCATGTTGATGGTGTTGGTTTGATGGCCATGTTGATAGTGTTGGTTTGATGGACATGTTGATAGTGTTGGTTTGATGGCCATGTTGATTTGATGGACATGTTGATGGTGATGGTTTGATAGTCATGTTGATGGTGTTGGTTTGATGGCCATGTTGATGGTGTTGGCTTGATGGACATGCTGATAGTGTTGGTTTCATGGCCATGCTGATAGTGTTGGTTTGATGGCCATGTTGATGGTGTTGGCTTGATGGACATGTTGATAGTGTTGGTTTGATGGCCATGTTGATAGTGTTGGTTTGATGGCCATGTTGATAGTGTTGGTTTGATGGCCATGTTGATAGTGTTGGTTTGATGGCAATGTTGATAGTGTTGGCTTGATGGCCATGTTGATGGTGTTGGTTTGATGGACATGTTGATAGTGTTGGTTTGATGGCCATGTTGATAGTGTTGGTTTGATGGCCATGTTGATAGTGTTGGTTTGATGGCCATGTTGATGGTGTTGGTTTGATGGCCATGTTGATAGTGTTGGTTTGATGGACATGTTGATGGTGTTGGCTTGATGGCCATGTTGATGGTGTTGGTTTGATGGCCATGTTGATAGTGTTGGTTTAATGGCCATGTTGATGGTGTTGGTTTGATGGACATGTTGATAGTGTTGGTTTGATGGCCATGTTGATGGTGTTGGTTTGATGGACATGTTGATAGTGTTGGTTTGATAACCATGTTGATAGTGTTGGTTTGATGGTCATGTTGATAGTGTTGGTTTGATGGCCATGTTGATGGTGTTGGCTTGATGGCCATGTTGATGGTGTTGGCTTGATGGCCATGTTGATGGTGTTGGTTTGATGGCCATGTTGATGGTGTTGGCTTGATGGCCATGTTGATGGTTTTGGCTTGATAGCCATGTTGATGGTGTTGGTTTGATGGACATGTTGATGGTGTTGGTTTGATGGACATGTTCATGGTGTTGGTTTGATGGTCATGTTGATAGTGTTGGTTTGATGGCCATGTTGATGGTGTTGGCTTGATGGCCATGTCGATAGTGTTGGTTTGATGGTCATGTTGATGGTGTTGGTTTGATGGCCATGTTGATAGTGTTGCTTTGATGGCCATGTTGATAGTGTTGGTTTGATGGACATGTTGATGGTGCTGGCTTGATGGCCATGCAGATAGTGTTGGCTTGATGGCCATGTTGATGGTGTTGGTTTGATGGTCATGTTGATGGTCTTGGTTTGATGGCCATGTTGATAGTGTTGGTTTGATGGCCATGTTGATAGTGTTGGTTTGATGGCCATGTTGATGGTGTTGGTTTGATGGACATGTTGATAGTGATGGTTTGATGGCCATGTTGATGGTGTTGGTTTGATGGCCATGTTGATAGTGTTGGTTTGATGGCCATGTTGATAGTGTTGGTTTGATGGCCATGTTGATGGTGTTGGTTTGATGGACATGTTGATGGTGTTGGTTTGATGGACATGTTGATAGTGTTGGTTGGATGGCCATGTTGATGGTGTTGGTTTGATGGACATGTTGATAGTGTTGGTTTGATGGCCATGTTGATAGTGTTGGTTTGATGGACGTGTTGATGGTGTTGATTTGATTGACATGTTGATAATGTTGGTTTGATGGCCATGTTGATGGTATTGGCTTGATGGACATGTTGATAGTGTTGGTTTGATGGCCATGTTGATGGTGCTGGTTTGATGGTCATGTTGATAGTGTTGGTTTGATGGACATGTTGATGGTATTGGCTTGATGGCCATGTTGATGGTGTTGGTTTGATGGCCATGTTGATAGTGTTGGTTTGATGGCCATGTTGATGGTGTTGGTTTGATGGCCATGTTGATGGTGTTGGCTTGATAACCATGTTGATAGTGTTGGTTTGATGGCCATGTTGATAGTGTTGGTTTGATGGCCATGTTGATAGTGTTGGTTTGATGGCAATGTTGATAGTGTTGGCTTGATGGCCATGTTGATGGTGTTGGTTTGATGGACATGTTGATAGTGTTGGTTTGATGACCATGTTGATAGTGTTGGTTTGATGGCCATATTGATAGTGTTGGTTTGATGGCCATGTTGATAGTGTTGGTTTGATGGCCATGTTGATAGTGTTGGTTTGATGGACATGTTGATGGTGTTGGCTTGATGGCCATGTTGATGGTGTTGGTTTGATGGCCATGTTGATAGTGTTGGTTTGATGGCCATGTTGATGGTGTTGGTGTGATGGACATGTTGATAGTGTTGGTTTGATGGCCATGTTGATGGTGTTGGTTTGATGGACATGTTGATGGTGTTGGCTTGATGGACATGCTGATAGTGTTGGTTTGATGGCCATGCTGATAGTGTTGGTTTGATGGCCATGTTGATGGTGTTGGCTTGATGGACATGTTGATAGTGTTGGTTTGATGGCCATGTTGATGGTGTTGGTTTGATGGACATGTTGATAGTGTTGGTTTGATGGCCATGTTGATGGTATTGGTTTGATGGCCATGTTGATAGTGTTGGTTTTATGGCCATGTTGATGGTGTTGGTTTGATGGCCATGTTGATAGTGTTGGTTTGATGGACATGTTGATAGTGTTGGTTTGATGGCCATGTTGATTTGATGGACATGTTGATGGTGATGGTTTGATAGTCATGTTGATGGTGTTGGTTTGATGGCCATGTTGATGGTGTTGGCTTGATGGACATGCTGATAGTGTTGGTTTGATGGCCATGCTGATAGTGTTGGTTTGATGGCCATGTTGATGGTGTTGGCTTGATGGACATGTTGATAGTGTTGGTTTGATGGCCATGTTGATGGTGTTGGTTTGATGGACATGTTGATAGTGTTTGTTTGATGGCCATGTTGATGGTGTTGGTTTGATGGCCATGTTGATAGTATTGGTTTTATGGCCATGTTGATGGTGTTGGTTTGATGGCCATGTTGATAGTGTTGGTTTGATGGACATGTTGATAGTGTTTGTTTGATGGACATGTTGATAGTGTTGGCTTGATGTTCATGTTGATAGTGTTGGTTTGATGGCCATGTTGATAGTGTTGGTTTGAAGGCCATGTTGATGGTATTGTTTTGATGGACATGTGGATAGTGTTAGTTTGATGGTCATGTTGATAGTGTTGGTTTGATGGTCATGTTGATAGTGTTGGTTTGATGGACATGTTGATAGTGTTGGTTTGATGGTCATGTTGATAGTGTTGGTTTGATGGCCATGTTGATGGTGTTGGTTTGATGGCCATGTTGATGGTGTTGGCTTGATGGCCATGTTGATAGTGTTGGTTTGATGGCCATGTTGATAGTGTTGGTTTGATGGCCATGTTGATAGTGTTGGTTTGATGGCCATGTTGATAGTGTTGGTTTGATGGCCATGTTGATAGTGTTGGTTTGATGGCCATGTCGATAGTGTTGGTTTGATGGCCATGTTGATGGTGTTGGTTTGATGGCCATGTCGATAGTGTTGGTTTGATGGCCATGTTGATGGTGTTGGTTTGATGGCCATGTTGATAGTGTTGGTTTGATGGCCATGTTAATGCTGTTGGTTTGATGGCCATGTTGATAGTGTTGGTTTGATGGGCATGTTGATAGTGTTGGTTTGATGTACATGTTGATAGTATTGGCTTGATGGCCATGTTGATATTGTTGGTTTGATGGCCATGTTGATGGTGTTGGTTTGATGGCCATGTTGATGGTGTTGGCTTGATGGCCATGTTGATAGTGTTGGTTTGATGTCCATGTTGATAGTGTTGGTTTGATGGCCATGTTGATAGTGTTGGTTTGATGGCAATGTTGATAGTGTTGGCTTGATGGCCATGTTGATGGTGTTGGTTTGATGGCCATGTTGATAGTGTTGGTTTAATGGCCATGTTGATGGTGTTGGTTTGATGGACATGTTGATAGTGTTGGTTTGATGGACATGTTGATAGTGTTAGTTTGATGGCAATGTTGATAGTGTTGGCTTGATGGCCATGTTGATGGTGTTGGTTTGATGGACATGTTGATAGTGTTGGTTTGATGACCATGTTGATAGTGTTGGTTTGATGGCCATATTGATAGTGTTGGTTTGATGGCCATGTTGATAGTGTTGGTTTGATGGCCATGTTGATAGTGTTGGTTTGATGGACATGTTGATGGTGTTGGCTTGATGGCCATGTTGATGGTGTTGGTTTGATGGCCATGTTGATAGTGTTGGTTTGATGGCCATGTTGATGGTGTTGGTGTGATGGACATGTTGATAGTGTTGGTTTGATGGCCATGTTGATGGTGTTGGTTTGATGGACATGTTGATGGTGTTGGCTTGATGGACATGCTGATAGTGTTGGTTTGATGGCCATGCTGATAGTGTTGGTTTGATGGCCATGTTGATGGTGTTGGCTTGATGGACATGTTGATAGTGTTGGTTTGATGGCCATGTTGATGGTGTTGGTTTGATGGACATGTTGATAGTGTTGGTTTGATGGCCATGTTGATGGTATTGGTTTGATGGCCATGTTGATAGTGTTGGTTTTATGGCCATGTTGATGGTGTTGGTTTGATGGCCATGTTGATAGTGTTGGTTTGATGGACATGTTGATAGTGTTGGTTTGATGGCCATGTTGATTTGATGGACATGTTGATGGTGATGGTTTGATAGTCATGTTGATGGTGTTGGTTTGATGGCCATGTTGATGGTGTTGGCTTGATGGACATGCTGATAGTGTTGGTTTGATGGCCATGCTGATAGTGTTGGTTTGATGGCCATGTTGATGGTGTTGGCTTGATGGACATGTTGATAGTGTTGGTTTGATGGCCATGTTGATGGTGTTGGTTTGATGGACATGTTGATAGTGTTTGTTTGATGGCCATGTTGATGGTGTTGGTTTGATGGCCATGTTGATAGTATTGGTTTTATGGCCATGTTGATGGTGTTGGTTTGATGGCCATGTTGATAGTGTTGGTTTGATGGACATGTTGATAGTGTTTGTTTGATGGACATGTTGATAGTGTTGGCTTGATGTTCATGTTGATAGTGTTGGTTTGATGGCCATGTTGATAGTGTTGGTTTGAAGGCCATGTTGATGGTATTGTTTTGATGGACATGTGGATAGTGTTAGTTTGATGGTCATGTTGATAGTGTTGGTTTGATGGTCATGTTGATAGTGTTGGTTTGATGGACATGTTGATAGTGTTGGTTTGATGGTCATGTTGATAGTGTTGGTTTGATGGCCATGTTGATGGTGTTGGTTTGATGGCCATGTTGATGGTGTTGGCTTGATGGCCATGTTGATAGTGTTGGTTTGATGGCCATGTTGATAGTGTTGGTTTGATGGCCATGTTGATAGTGTTGGTTTGATGGCCATGTTGATAGTGTTGGTTTGATGGCCATGTTGATAGTGTTGGTTTGATGGCCATGTCGATAGTGTTGGTTTGATGGCCATGTTGATGGTGTTGGTTTGATGGCCATGTCGATAGTGTTGGTTTGATGGCCATGTTGATGGTGTTGGTTTGATGGCCATGTTGATAGTGTTGGTTTGATGGCCATGTTAATGCTGTTGGTTTGATGGCCATGTTGATAGTGTTGGTTTGATGGGCATGTTGATAGTGTTGGTTTGATGTACATGTTGATAGTATTGGCTTGATGGCCATGTTGATATTGTTGGTTTGATGGCCATGTTGATGGTGTTGGTTTGATGGCCATGTTGATGGTGTTGGCTTGATGGCCATGTTGATAGTGTTGGTTTGATGTCCATGTTGATAGTGTTGGTTTGATGGCCATGTTGATAGTGTTGGTTTGATGGCAATGTTGATAGTGTTGGCTTGATGGCCATGTTGATGGTGTTGGTTTGATGGCCATGTTGATAGTGTTGGTTTAATGGCCATGTTGATGGTGTTGGTTTGATGGACATGTTGATAGTGTTGGTTTGATGGACATGTTGATAGTGTTAGTTTGATGGTCATGTTGATAGTGTTGGTTTGATGGACATGTTGATAGTGTTGGTTTGATGGGCATGTTAATAGTGTTGGTTTGATGGCCATGTTGATGGTGTTGGCTTGATGGACATGCTGATAGTGTTGGTTTGATGGCCATGCTGATAGTGTTGGTTTGATGGCCATGTTGATGGTGTTGGCTTGATGGACATGTTGATAGTGTTGGTTTGATGGCCATGTTGATGGTGTTGGTTTGATGGACATGTTGATAGTGTTGGTTTGATGGCCATGTTGATGGTGTTGGTTTGATGGCCATGTTGATAGTGTTGGTTTTATGGCCATGTTGATGGTGTTGGTTTGATGGCCATGTTGATAGTGTTGGTTTGATGGACATGTTGATAGTGTTGGTTTGATGGCCATGTTGATTTGATGGACACGTTGATGGTGATGGTTTGATAGTCATGTTGATGGTGTTGGTTTGATGGCCATGTTGATGGTGTTGGCTTGATGGACATGCTGATAGTGTTGGTTTGATGGCCATGCTGATAGTGTTGGTTTGATGGCCATGTTGATGGTGTTGGCTTGATGGACATGTTGATAGTGTTGGTTTGATGGCCATGTTGATGGTGTTGGTTTGATGGACATGTTGATAGTGTTGGTTTGATGGCCATGTTGATGGTGTTGGTTTGATGGCCATGTTGATAGTGTTGGTTTTATGGCCATGTTGATGGTGTTGGTTTGATGGCCATGTTGATAGTGTTGGTTTGATGGACATGTTGATAGTGTTTGTTTGATGGACATGTTGATAGTGTTGGCTTGATGGCCATGTTGATAGTGTTGGTTTGATGGCCATGTTGATAGTGTTGGTTTGATGGCCATGTTGATGGTATTGTTTTGATGGACATGTGGATAGTGTTAGTTTGATGGTCATGTTGATAGTGTTGGTTTGATGGCCATGTTGATAGTGTTGGTTTGATGGACATGTTGATAGTGTTGGTTTGATGGTCATGTTGATAGTGTTGGTTTGATGGCCATGTTGATGGTGTTGGTTTGATGGCCATGTTGATGGTGTTGGCTTGATGGCCATGTTGATAGTGTTGGTTTGATGGCCATGTTGATAGTGTTGGTTTGATGGCCATGTTGATGGTGTTGGTTTGATGGCCATGTTGATAGTGTTGGTTTGATGGCCATGTTAATGCTGTTGGTTTGATGGCCATGTTGATAGTGTTGGTTTGATGGGCATGTTGATAGTGTTGGTTTGATGTACATGTTGATAGTATTGGCTTGATGGCCATGTTGATATTGTTGGTTTGATGGCCATGTTGATGGTGTTGGTTTGATGGCCATGTTGATGGTGTTGGCTTGATGGCCATGTTGATAGTGTTGGTTTGATGTCCATGTTGATAGTGTTGGTTTGATGGCCATGTTGATAGTGTTGGTTTGATGGCAATGTTGATAGTGTTGGCTTGATGGCCATGTTGATGGTGTTGGTTTGATGGCCATGTTGATAGTGTTGGTTTAATGGCCATGTTGATGGTGTTGGTTTGATGGACATGTTGATAGTGTTGGTTTGATGGCCATGTTGATGGTGTTGGTTTGATGGCCATGTTGATGGTGTTGGTTTGATGGCCATGTTGATAGTGTTGGTTTGATGGACATGTTGATAGTGTTGGTTTGATTGCCATGTTGATAGTGTTGGTTTGATGGACATGTTGATAGTGTTGGTTTGATGGCCATGTTGGTTCGATGGCCATGTTGATGGTGTTGGTTTGATGGACATGTTGATAGTGTTGGTTTGATGGTCATGTTGATAGTGTTGGTTTGATGGCCATGTTGATGGTGTTGGTTTGATGGCCATGTTGATGGTGTTGGCTTGATGGCCATGTTGATAGTGTTGGTTTGATGGCCATGTTGATAGTGTTGGTTTGATTGCCATGTTGATGGTATTGGTTTGATGGACATGTTGATAGTGTTAGTTTGATGGTCATGTTGATAGTGTTGGTTTGATGGACATGTTGATAGTGTTGGTTTGATGGCCATGTTGATAGTGTTGGTTTGATGGCCATGTTGATAGTGTTGGTTTGATGGACATCTTGATGGTGTTGGCTTGATGGCGATGTTGATGGTGTTGGTTTGATGGACATGTTGATAGTGTTGGTTTGATGGCCATGTTGATAGTGTTGGTTTGATGGCCATGTTGATGGTGTTGGTTTGATAGCCATGTTGATGGTGTTGGTTTGATGGCAATGTTGATAGTGTTGGCTTGATGGACATGTTGATAGTGTTGGCTTGATGGACATGTTGATAGTGTTGGTGTGATGGACATGTTGATAGTGTTGGTTTGATGGCCATGTTGATGGTGTTGGTTTGATGGCAATGTTGATAGTGTTGGCTTGATGGACATGTTGATAGTGTTGGCTTGATGGACATGTTGATAGTGTTGGCTTGATGGACATGTTGATAGTGTTGGTGTGATGGACATGTTGATAGTGTTGGTTTGATGGCCATGTTGATAGTGTTGGTTTGATGGCCATGTTGACAGTGTTGGTTTGATGGTCATGTTGATAGTGTTGGTTTGATGGCCATGTTGATGGTGTTGGTTTGATGGCCATGTTGATGGTGTTGGCTTGATGGCCATGTTGATGGTATTGCTGTTCTTAGGTGTTCCATAAATGGCTCTTCCACACCCGCTGGTACACACACCACACATAGTTCCACTTCTAGAAGGAATGACACCTCACATGTGCACTAACCAGCCTGTAAAGTTCTGACAGGTGCTAAGTTCTAACAATTATAACTGACGATTGTTCTAACCAGCATGCTGGTAAACTAAGTAGAAGATATAAAGCATTTCTCATTGCCACCAAGCCATGCTGTCCCCTTCTTGAGCGCTGTCATGCTACCACTTCGCAAGTCCCGAGGCAGGCCATTCCACGTCGTCACGGCTCGGTAGGGGAACATCATCTTTGTGGCCTGGAGTCGGCATCTGGGAATCTGTAGGACAGACTCGTTCACGGTGGAGCGAGTTTGCCTCTCAGACACTTGTGCTCGTGTCTCGATCAGAGATTTGATTTGTTGCGAGCTCTCATCGTTCCACATTATGCAGTGAATGCGCTGCGCGTCGCGCATCGCGATCATTTCGTCAAATGACATCCATCCTAGGTCTCTCCTGGATCGAGAAACGTGGTCATACTTTCGTAAGCCAGTGGCTGTTCGTACAGCAAAATTTAAAACTTTTTGGATCCGTTTCCGCTGTGTTTGAGTGCTAGGAGCCCAAGCCGGGAGGCAGTAAGTTACAAGCGGAAAGACGAGGGCATGTATCAATTTTTTGGAAATCTCTTTCGGAAAGTTAAGTTTTCTAATGCTTGCTATGGTGTAGTTACATCTTTGTGCTACACTACCTGTTTGACTTTCGAAATTGAGGTGCTGGTCGATTGTCACTCCAAGAATTTTGATTTTGCTTGAGTGATGCAACTGAACACCGTCGAATTGAACCGTTTGGCTGGCGGCTCGATCGGTGCTTTTTGGAGTACCAGCAATCATAAACTTGTTTTCGCTGCATTTACTTTAAGACCGTTTCCACTGAACCAGCTGGAAATTTCCTTCAAATCTGTCTCTATGACGTGCCGCAGCTCATCAGTAGAGTCCGGCTTTGAACTGTGCAGTATTTGGCTGTCATCTGCGTAACTGGTGACTTTACCGAATTTTACGTGACTGGCTAGGTCATTCATGAAAAGGCTGAACATGATTGGTCCCAGTGTCCCGCCTTGAACGACTCCAAAATGTACCTCCAAAGATGTTGTTCCCCCCTTGACAGTCTGCGTTCTACCTGCAAAATAGTCCTCTATCCAGTGAGATGATATCCCATACCATCCCAGCTTCGAAAGAAGGGCTCCGCGCTCTACGCAATCAAAGGCTTTTGACTAGTGACGTAATCGACGTCACCAGACCCCTGTCCGTGTTGCCACCGATGTGACTGACGATGTCGAGCACGTCGTCCTCCGTCGAGTGGGCTGGACGATAGGCAAACTGAGTAGGTGACAGGATAGAGTTGCACGTCAAATAGTTTAAAATCTGTAGGCTCACTACCTTCTCCGCGAGCTTGGCGATAACATTCAGTACACTAACAGGTCTAAAATTGGCTGGTACAGACACATCTCCAGATTTGTGAATCGGAACCACTGTGGCATGTTTCCATACCGCAGGAACAATGCCAGACACGAGAGAATGATTGATGATATGCAGCACTGTTGGACCGATCACCTCAAAACACTGACGCAGCAGCTGCACCGTGATGCCGTCACTACCGGCTGCCCGCGAGTTGCTCAGTTTGCGCAGAGCGGCACTGAGCTCCGGCAGCGTCACCGGATACACGCGGAACGCAGAGCTGCACACTCTCGGTGGACGCGGATACACTGGCTCGCACGAACGCCCACTCATTTCGTCAGCTATGCGACGGCCGACGCCGGCGAAGTATTCATTGCACTCGTCAGAGTTTAGCGAGCTGCTCGGTTGGGACGACACGGCCGCCGACGAGCGGTACGCGTACTTCCGCATATTGTCCCACATCTTCTTGTTGTTTGATGAACCGGAGGGTGATGTAAAGAAGTCGATGCGAGCATGAGCGATCCGGCGCTTGAAGTCGTTTCGCAGCCGACGATATTCTCGCTCGGTGTTCTCATCCCGCTGCAGGTCGCGCGCGCGTCGAGCTGCGTCCCGCTCACTCTGCATCTCTCTCAGCTCGCCGCTGGCTGTCAGCCACGGACAGTTCTGGTGACGGAAGCTAACCGTCTTTAGCGGGCAGTGTCTGTCTATATAGTGGTTCCAGATGGCGAGGAACGCCTCATACTTGGTGTCAGGATATTCCGCTCGGTACACCGGCTCTCATTCAGCCATGAGCAGGTCGAGCCGCAGGTGATCATAGTTCACGTTCCGGGTCGACCTGACCTTGGCCGTGCGGGGTTTTCGTCTGGCTCGCGGCAGAGGCGCCTCCACAGTCACCATGTCGTGGTCACTCACATGTACTGGCACCACTGCCGCATACCTCTGCAGATCTTCCTCGCGGGTGATGATGTGGTCAATAGTTGTGTCTGTGTTGCCCCGCCGAGTTGGAGTATCGATGAGCTGATACAGACCGAGGTCGAGTAACATTCGTTTATACTCTGACACCCCTGGTTTGTCGTCCCGACCAACATGGATATTGACATCGCCCAGGAGGAACATGGGTTTGTTGCGTGCCATCCTGTCTCCCAGCTGACCTCTGATGACGTCAACGTCGGTGGAGATTTTTCCGTCGGGGGGTCTGTATACAGTTCCGATCGTACCCTTCCGACCTTTAGAGCTGACGTCCATCCACAGCGACTCCACTCTGCTGTCCGGTGGTGTCATGATGGGCAGTTCAGTTGCTACGATGCTATCTTTCAGCAGCATCGCTTCCCGCCTCCTCGGGCCCGTCGTCCGGCACGGCGCGGAATCGTGCGGTCTTTCCGGTGCACGGTGTATCCCGGGAACAACAGGATGTTGTTGTTGATGTTGTCTGTTAGCCAGGTCTCGGTTAAACAGAGTATGTCCAGTTCGTGCTGGCGCAGCAGAAGACGAACCTCGTCCATCTTATGGGCCGGCACGAGAGACTGCACATTTAGGTGTGCGATTTGCAGTCGCTCTGATGTCGTACATTCGGGCCGCTGTGCTGCGGCTCGGCTACGGAGCTTCGTCTCGCGCTCGCTCAGCCGTGGCGGCTGAGCGAGCGTTCTGCTGCGCTGTTGATAGTGTTGGTTTGATGGCCATGTTGATAGTGTTGGTTTGATGGTCATGTTGATGGTGTTGGTTTGATGGACATGTTGATAGTGTTGGTTTGATGGCCATGTTGATGGTGTTGGTTTGATGGACATGTTGATAGTGTTGGTTTGATGGCCATGTTGATGGTGTTGGTTTGATGGACATGTTGATGGTGTTGGTTTGATGGACATGTTGATAGTGTTGGTTTGATGGCCATGTTGATGGTGTTGGCTTGATGGCCATGTTGATATAGTGTTGGTTTGATGGCCATGTTGATAGTGTTGGTTTGATGGCCGTGTTGATGGTGTTGGTTTCATGGCCATGTTGATAGTGTTGGTTTGATGGCCATGTTGATGGTGTTGGTTTGATGGCCATGTTGATAGTGTTGGTTTGATGGCCATGTTGATAGTGTTGGTTTGATGGCCATGTTGACAGTGTTGGTTTGATGGACATGTTGATGGTGTTGGTTTGATGGACATGTTAATGGTGTTGATTTGATGGACATGTTGATAGTGTTGGTTTGATGGCCATGTTGATAGTGTTGGTTTGATGGACATGTTGATAGTGTTGGTTTGATGGCCATGTTGATTTGATGGACATGTTCATGGTGTTGGTTTGATGACCATGTTGATAGTGTTGGTTTGATGTCCATGTTGATAGTGTTGGTTTGATGGCAATGTTGATAGTGTTGGTTTGATGGCCATGTTGATAGTGTTGGTTCGATGGTCATGTTGATAGTGTTGGTTTGATGGCCATGTTGATGGTGTTGGTTTGATGGCCATGTTGATGGTGTTGGCTTGATGGCCATGTTGATAGTGTTGGTTTGATGGCCATGTTGATAGTGTTGGTTTGATGGCCATGTTGATAGTGTTGGTTTGATGGCCATGTTGATGGTGTTGGTTTGATGAACATGTTGATGGTGTTGGTTTGATGGACATGTTGATAGTGTTGGTTTGATGGCCATGTTGATGGTGTTGGTTTGATGGCCATGTTGATAGTGTTGGTTTGATGGCCATGTTGATAGTGTTGGTTTGATGGTCATGTTGATGGTATTGGTTTGATGGACATGTTGATAGTGTTAGTTTGATGGTCATGTTGATAGTGTTGGTTTGATGGCCATGTTGGTAGTGTTGGCTTGATGGCCATGTTGATGGTGTTGGTTTGATGGTCATGTTGATAGTGTTGGTTTAATAACCATGTTGATGGTGTTGGTTGGATGGACATGTTGATAGTGTTGGTTTGATGGCCATGTTGATGGTGTTGGTTTGATAGACATGTTGATAGTGTTGGTTTGATGGCCATGTTGATGGTGTTGGCTTGATGGCCATGTTGATAATGTTGGCTTGATGGCCATGTTGATGGTGTTGGTTTGATGGCCATGTTGATGGTGTTGGTTTGATGGCCATGTTGATGGTGTTGGTTTGATGGTCATGTTGATAGTGTTGGTTTAATGGCCATGTTGATGGTGTTGGCTTGATGGCCATGTTGATAGTGTTGGTTTGATGGTCATGTTGATGGTGTTGGTTTGATGGCCATGTTGATAGTGTTGGTTAGATGGCCATGTTGATAGTGTTGGCTTGATGGCCATGTTGATGGTGTTGTTTTGATGGTCATGTTGATGGTCTTGGTTTGATGGCCATGTTGATAGTGTTGGTTTGATGGCCATGTTGATGGTGTTGGTTTGATGGCCATGTTGATTGTGTTGGTTTGATGGCCATGTTGATGGTGTTAGTTTGATGGCCATGTTGATAGAGTTGGTTTGATGGACATGTTGATGGTGTTGGCTTGATGGCCATGTTGATGGTGTTGGTTTGATGGCCATGTTGATGGTGTTGGTTTGATGGCCATGTCGATAGTGTTGGTTTGATGGCCATGTTGATGGTGTTTTAGTTTGATGGTCATGTTGATAGTGTTGGTTTCATGGCCATGTTGATGGTGTTGGTTTGATGGCCATGTTGATAGTGTTGGTTTGATGGCCATGTTGACAGTGTTGGTTTGATGGTCATGTTGATAGTGTTGGTTTGATGGCCATGTTGATGGTGTTGGTTTGATGGCCATGTTGATGGTGTTGGCTTGATGGCCATGTTGATAGTGTTGGTTTGATGGCCATTTTGATAATGTTGGTTTGATGGCCATGTGGATGGTATTGGTTTGATGGACATGTTGATAGTGTTGGTTTGATGGTCATGTTGATAGTGTTGGTTTGATGGCCATGTTGATAGTGTTGGCTTGATGGCCATGTTGATGGTGTTGGTTTGATGGCCATGTTGATAGTGTTGGTTTAATGGCGATGTTGATGGTGTTCGGTTGATGGACATGTTGATAGTGTTGGTTTGATGGCCATGATAATGGTGTTGGTTTGATGGACATGTTGATAGTGTTGATTTGATGGCCATGTTGATGGTGTTGGTTTGATGGCCATGTTGATGGTGTTGGCTTGATGAACATGTTGATAGTGTTGGTTTGATGGCCATGTTGATAGTGTTGGTTTGATGGCCATGTTGATGGTGTTGGTTTGATGGACATGTTGATAGTGTTGGTTTAATGGCCATGTTGATGGTGTTGGTTTGATGGTCATGTTGATGGTGTTGGTTTGATGGCCATGTTGATAGTGTTGGTTTGATGACCATGTTGATGGTGTTGGTTTGATGGACATGTTGATGGTGTTGGTTTGATGGCCATGTTGATAGTGTTGGTTTGAAGGCCATGTTGATAGTGTTGGTTTGATGGCCATGTTGACAGTGTTGGTTTGATGGACATGTTGATGGTGTTGGTTTGATGGCCATGTTGATAGTGTTGGCTTGATGGCCATGTTGATGGTGTTGGTTTGATGGTCATGTTGATAGTGTTGGTTTAATGGCCATGTTGATGGTGTTGGTTTGATGGACATGTTGATAGTGTTGGTTTGATGGCCATGTTGATGGTGTTGGTTTGATGGACATGTTGATAGTGTTGATTTGATGGCCATGTTGATGGTGTTGGTTTGATGGTCATGTTGATGGTGTTGGCTTGATGGCCATGTTGATAGTGTTGGTGTGATGGCCATGTTGACAGTGTTGGTTTGATGGCCATGTTGATGGTGTTGGTTTGATGGACATGTTGATAGTGTTGGTTTGATGGCCATGTTGATGGTGTTGGTTTGATGGACATGTTGATAGTGTTGGTTTGATGGCCATGTTGATGGTGTTGGTTTGATGGACATGTTGATGGTGTTGGTTTGATGGACATGTTGATAGTGTTGGTTTGATGGCCATGTTGATGGTGTTGGCTTGATGGCCATGTTGATAGTGTTGGTTTGATGGCCATGTTGATAGTGTTGGTTTGATGGCCATGTTGATGGTGTTGGTTTGATGACCATGTTGATAGTGTTGGTTTGATGACCATGTTGATGGTGTTGGTTTGATGGACATGTTGATGGTGTTGGTTTGATGGCCATGTTGATAGTGTTGGTTTCATGGCCATGTTGATAGTGTTGGTTTGATTGCCATGTTGACAGTGTTGGTTTGATGGACATGTTGATGGTGTTGGTTTGATGGACATGTTGATGGTGTTGGTTTGATGGCCATGTTGATAGTGTTGGTTTGATGGTCATGTTGATGGTGTTGGTTTGATGGCCATGTTGATGGTGTTGGTTTGATGGCCATGTTGATAGTGTTGGTTTGATGGCCATGTTGATATTGTTGGTTTGATGGCCATGTTGATAGTGTTGGTTTGATGAACATGTTGATAGTGTTGGTTTGATGGCCATGTTGATAGTGTTGGTTTGATGGACATGTTGATAGTGTTGGTTTGATGGCCATGTTGATTTGATGGACATGTTGATGGTGTTGGTTTGATGGCCATGTTGATAGTGTTGGTTTGATGGACATGTTGATAGTGTTGGTTTGATGGCCATGTTGATAGTGTTGGTTTGATGGATATGTTGATAGTGTTGGTTTGATGGCCATGTTGATTTGATGGACATGTTGATGGTGTTGGTTTGATGGCCATGTTGATAGTGTTGGTTTGATGACCATGTTGATAGTGTTGGTTTGATGGCCATGTTGATAGTGTTGGTTTGATGGCCATGCTGATAGTGTTGGTTTGATGGCCATGTTGATGGTGCTGGTTTGATGGACATGTTGATAGTGTTGGTTTGATGGCCATGTTGATAGTGTTGGTTTGATGGCCATGTTGATGGTGTTGGCTTGATGGCCATGTTGATAGTGTTGGCTTGATGGACATGTTGATGGTGTTGGCTTGATGGTCATGTTGATGGTGTTGGTTTGAGGGTCATGTTGATGGTGTTGGTTTGATGGTCATGTTGATAGTGTTGGTTTGATGGCCATGTTGAAAGTGTTGGTTTGATGGCCATGTTGATGTTGTTGGTTTGATGGACATGTTGATGGTGTTGGTTTGATGGACATGTTGATAGTGTTGGTTTGATGGCCATGTTGATGGTGTTGGCTTGATGGCCATGTTGATATAGTGTTGGTTTGATGGCCATGTTGATAGTGTTGGTTTGATGGCCGTGTTGATGGTGTTGGTTTCATGGCCATGTTGATAGTGTTGGTTTGATGGCCATGTTGATGGTGTTGGTTTGATGGACATGTTAATGGTGTAGGTTTGATGGCCATGTTGATAGTGTTGGTTTGATGGCCATGTTGATAGTCTTGGTTTGATGGCCATGTTGACAGTGTTGGTTTGATGGACATGTTGATGGTGTTGGTTTGATGGACATGTTAATGGTGTTGGTTTGATGGACATGTTGATAGTGTTGGTTTGATGGCCATGTTGATAGTGTTGGTTTGATGGACATGTTGATAGTGTTGGTTTGATGGCCATGTTGATTTGATGGACATGTTGATGGTGTTGGTTTGATGACCATGTTGATAGTGTTGGTTTGATGTCCATGTTGATAGTGTTGGTTTGATGGCAATGTTGATAGTGTTGGTTTGATGGCCATGTTGATAGTGTTGGTTCGATGGCCATGTTAATAGTGTTGGTTTGATGGCCATGTTGATGGTGTTGGTTTGATGGCCATGTTGATGGTGTTGGCTTGATGGCCATGTTGATAGTGTTGGTTTGATGGCCATGTTGATAGTGTTGGTTTGATGGCCATGTTGATAGTGTTGGTTTGATGGCCATGTTGATGGTGTTGGTTTGATGGACATGTTGATGGTGTTGGTTTGATGGACATGTTGATAGTGTTGGTTTGATGGCCATGTTGATGGTGTTGGTTTGATGGCCATGTTGATAGTGTTGGTTTAATAACCATGTTGATGGTGTTGGTTGGATGGACATGTTGGTAGTGTTGGTTTGATGGCCATGTTGATGGTGTTGGTTTGATAGACATGTTGATAGTGTTGGTTTGATGGCCATGTTGATGGTGTTGGCTTGATGGCCATGTTGATGGTGTTGGCTTGATGGCCATGTTGATGGTGTTGGTTTGATGGCCATGTTGATGGTGTTGGTTTGATGGACATGTTGATGGTGTTGGTTTGATGGTCATGTTGATAGTGTTGGTTTAATGGCCATGTTGATGGTGTTGGCTTGATGGCCATGTTGATAGTGTTGGTTTGATGGTCATGTTGATGGTGTTGGTTTGATGGCCATGTTGATAGTGTTGGTTAGATGGCCATGTTGATAGTGTTGGCTTGATGGCCATGTTGATGGTGTTGGTTTGATGGTCATGTTGATGGTCTTGGTTTGATGGCCATGTTGATAGTGTTGGTTTAATAGCGATGTTGATGGTGTTGGTTTGATGGACATGTTGATAGTGTTGGTTTGATGGCCATGATAATGGTGTTGGTTTGATGGACATGTTGATAGTGTTGATTTGATGGCCATGTTGATGGTGTTGGTTTGATGGCCATGTTGATGGTGTTGGCTTGATGAACATGTTGATAGTGTTGGTTTGATGGCCATGTTGATAGTGTTGGTGTGATGGCCATGTTGATGGTGTTGGTTTGATGGACATGGTGATAGTGTTGGTTTAATGGCCATGTTGATGGTGTTGGTTTGATGGTCATGTTGATGGTGTTGGTTTGATGGCCATGTTGATAGTGTTGGTTTGATGACCATGTTGATGGTGTTGGTTTGATGGACATGTTGATGGTGTTGGTTTGATGGCCATGTTGATAGTGTTGGTTTGAAGGCCATGTTGATAGTGTTGGTTTGATGGCCATGTTGACAGTGTTGGTTTGATGGACATGTTGATGGTGTTGGTTTGATGGCCATGTTGATAGTGTTGGCTTGATGGCCATGTTGATGGTGTTGGTTTGATGGTCATGTTGATAGTGTTGGTTTAATGGCCATGTTGATGGTGTTGGTTTGATGGACATGTTGATAGTGTTGGTTTGATGGCCATGTTGGTGGTGTTGGTTTGATGGACATGTTGATAGTGTTGATTTGATGGCCATGTTGATGGTGTTGGTTTGATGGTCATGTTGATGGTGTTGGCTTGATGGCCATGTTGATAGTGTTGGTTTGATGGCCATGTTGACAGTGTTGGTTTGATGGCCATGTTGATGGTGTTGGTTTGATGGACATAATGATAGTGTTGGTTTGATGGCCATGTTGATGGTGTTGGTTTGATGGACATGTTGATAGTGTTGGTTTGATGGCCATGTTGATGGTGTTGGTTTGATGGACATGTTGATGGTGTTGGTTTGATGGACATGTTGATAGTGTTGGTTTGATGGCCATGTTGATGGTGTTGGCTTGATGGCCATGTTGATAGTGTTGGTTTGATGGCCATGTTGATAGTGTTGGTTTGATGGCCATGTTGATGGTGTTGGTTTGATGGCCATGTTGATAGTGTTGGTTTGATGACCATGTTGATGGTGTTGGTTTGATGGACATGTTGATGGTGTTGGTTTGATGGCCATGTTGATAGTGTTGGTTTCATGGCCATGTTGATAGTGTTGGTTTGATGGCCATGTTGACAGTGTTGGTTTGATGGACATGTTGATGGTGTTGGTTTGATGGACATGTTGATGGTGTTGGTTTGATGGCCATGTTGATAGTGTTGGTTTGATGGTCATGTTGATGGTGTTGGTTTGATGGCCATGTTGATGGTGTTGGTTTGATGGCCATGTTGGTAGTGTTGGTTTGAAGGCCATGTTGATATTGTTGGTTTGATGGCCATGTTGATAGTGTTGGTTTGATGAACATGTTGATAGTGTTGGTTTGATGGCCATGTTGATAGTGTTGGTTTGATGGACATGTTGATAGTGTTGGTTTGATGGCCATGTTGATTTGATGGACATGTTGATGGTGTTGGTTTGATGGCCATGTTGATAGTGTTGGTTTGATGGCCATGTTGATAGTGTTGGTTTGATGGCCATGTTGATAGTGTTGGTGTGATGGCCATGCTGATAGTGTTGGTTCGATGGCCATGTTGATGGTGCTGGTTTGATGGACATGTTGATAGTGTTGGTTTGATGGCCATGTTGATAGTGTTGGTTTAATGGCCATGTTGATGGTGTTGGCTTGATGGCCATGTTGATAGTGTTGAATTGATGGCCATGTTGATGGTGTTGGCTTGATGGCCATGTTGATAGTGTTGGCTTGATGGACATGTTGATGGTGTTGGCTTGATGGCCATGTTGATGGTGTTGGTTTGATGGCCATGTTGATGGTGTTGGTTTGATGGTCATGTTGATAGTGTTGGTTTGATGGCCATGTTGATAGTGTTGGTTTGATGGCCATGTTGATAGTGTTGGTTTGATGGCCATGTTGATGGTGTTGGCTTGATGGCCATGTTGATGGTGTTGGCTTGATGTCCATGTTGATGGTGTTGGTTTGATGGCCATGTTGATGGTGTTGGTTTGATGGCCATTTTGATAGTGTTGGTTTGATGGCCATGTTGATGGTGTTGGCTTGATGGCCATGTTGATGGTGTTGGTTTGATGGCCATGTTGATAGTGTTGGTTTGATGGCCATGTTGATAGTGTTGGCTTGATGGCCATATTGATAGTGTTGGTTTGATGGCCATGTTGATAGAGTTGGTTTGATGGCCATGTTGATGGTGTTGGCTTGATGGCCATGTTGATAGTGTTGGTTTGATGGCCATGTTGATAGTGTTGGTTTGATGGCCATGTTGATGGTGTTGGTTTGATGGCCATGTTGATGGTATTGGCTTGATGGCCATGTTGATAGTGTTGGTTTGATGGCCATGTTGATAGTGTTGGTTTGGTGGCCATGTTGATGGTGTTGGTGTGATGGACATGTTGATAGTGTTGGCTTGATGGCCATGTTGATAGTGTTGGTTTGATGGCCATGTTGATAGTGTTGGTTTGATGGCCATGTTGATGGTGTTGGTTTGATGGCCATGTTGATAGTGTTGGTTTGATGGCCATGTTCATAGTGTTGGTTTGATAGCAATGTGGACAGTGTTGGTTTGATGGACATGATGATGGTGTTGGTTTGATGGACATGTTGATGGTGTTGGTTTGATGGCCATGTTGATGGTGTTGGTTTGATGGCCATGTTGATTTGATGGACATGTTGATGGTGTTGGTTTGATGGACATGTTGATAGTGTTGGTCTGATGGCCATGTTGATGGTGTTGGTTTGATGGCCATGTTGATAGTGTTGGTTTGATGACCATGTTGATGGTGTTGGTTTGATGGACATGTTGTTGGTGTTGGTTTGATGGCCATGTTGATAGTGTTGGTTTGATGGCCATGTTGATAGTGTTGGTTTGATGGCCATGTTGACAGTGTTGGTTTGATGGACATGTTGATGGTGTTGGTTTGATGGACATGTTGATGGTGTTGGTTTGATGGCCATGTTGATGGTGTTGGTTTGATGTTCATGTTGATAGTGTTGGTGTGATGGTCATGTTGATGGTGTTGGTTTGATGGCCATGTTGATGGTGTTGGTTTGATGGCCATGTTGATAGTGTTGGTTTGATGGCCATGTTGATGGTGTTGGTTTGATGGCCATGTTGATAGTGTTGGTTTGATGGACATGTTGATAGTGTTGGTTTGATGGCCATGTTGATAGTGTTGGTTTGATGGACATGTTGATAGTGTTGGTTTGATGGCCATGTTGATTTGATGGACATGTTGATGGTGTTGGTTTGATGGCCATGTTGATAGTGTTGGTTTGATGACCATGTTGATAGTGTTGGTTTGATGGCCATGTTGATAGTGTTGGTTTGATGGCCATGCTGATAGTGTTGGTTTGATGGCCATGTTGATGGTGCTGGTTTGATGGACATGTTGATAGTGTTGGTTTGATGGCCATGTTGATAGTGTTGGTTTGATGGCCATGTTGATGGTGTTGGCTTGATGGCCATGTTGATAGTGTTGAATTGATGGCCATGTTGATGGTGTTGGCTTGATGGCCATGTTGATAGTGTTGGCTTGATGGACATGTTGATGGTGCTGGCTTGATGGTCATGTTGATGGTGTTGGTTTGATGGCCATGTTGATGGTGTTGGTTTGATGGTCATGTTGATAGTGTTGGTTTGATGGCCATGTTGATAGTGTTGGTATGATGGCCATGTTGATAGTGTTGGTTTGATGGCCATGTTGATGGTGTTGGCTTGATGGCCATGTTGATGGTGTTGGCTTGATGGCCATGTTGATGGTGTTGGTTTGATGGCCATGTTGATGGTGTTGGTTTGATGGCCATTTTGATAGTGTTGGTTTGATGGCCATGTTGATGGTGTTGGCTTGATGGCCATGTTGATGGTGTTAGTTTGATGGCCATGTTGATGGTGTTGGCTTGATGGCCATGTTGATGGTGTTGGCTTGATGGCCATGTTGATGGTGTTGGTTTGATGGCCATGTTGATGGTGTTGGTTTGATGGCCATGTTGATGGTGTTGGTTTCGCTAGTGGTGATGGTGGGAAAATGTAGTTGAGCCATACAGACTTATCCATGCCTCGCGACCCTTTGCAATGGAGTCTCAAATTGTTTTTCCTGAAGAGTACCCATGAAATTAAATAATTATACAAATAAATGCTATAGTATGAAGAGAGGTACGACGCAAATAATAGGGTCACTCACGCTGTAAAGTGCAAAATTATGTGTAATGTTGTTTTCATCCGTAGCGGGTATGCCCCGTAATGTGAACAAATACTTCATCGTCGCATTTCGAGAGATCAGTAAATGCTGCTACAGTCACATGCTGTCACTACAGTGACATGCTGTCACTACAGTCAAATGCTGCTACAGTCAAATGCTGCTACAGTCAAATGCTGCTACAGTCACATGCTGGCACTACAGTCAAATGCTGCTACAGTCAAATGCTGCTACAGTCACATGCTGTCACTACAGTTAAATGCTGCTAGAGTCGCATGCTGTCACTAAAGTAAAATGCTGCTACAGTCACATGCTGTCACTACAGTCAAATGCTGCTACAGTCACATGCTGTCACTACAGTCAAATGCTGCTACAGTCACATGCTGTCACTACAGTCAAATGATGTCACTACAGTTACATGCTGTCACTACAGTCAAATTCTGTCACTACAGTCAAATGCTGATACAGTCACATGCTGTCACTACAGTCACATGCTGTCACTACAGTCACATGCTGTCACTACAGTCAAATGCTGCTACAGTCACATGCTGTCACTACAGTCAAATGCTGCTACAGTCACATGCTGTCACTACAATCAAATGCTGCTACAGTCACATGCTGTCACTGCAGTCAAATGCTGCTACAGTCAAATGCTGTCACTACAGTGGCATGCTGTCACTACAGTCAAATGCTGCTACAGTCACATGCTGTCACTATAGTCAAATGCTGCTACCGTCACATGCTGTCACTACAGTCAAATTCTGCTACAGTCAAATGTTGCTACAGTTACATGCTGTCACTACAGTCAAATCCTGCTACAGTCACATGCTGTCACTACAGGCAAATGCTGCTACAGTCAAATGCTGCTACAGTCAAATGCTGCTACAGTCACATGTTGTCAATACAGTCACATGCTGTCACTACAGTCACATGCTGTCACTACAGTCAAATGCTGATACAGTCACATGCTGTCACTACAGTCAAATGCTGTCACTACAGTCACATGATGTCACTACAGTCAAATGCTGTCAATACAGCCACATGCTGTCACTACAGTCAAATGCTGCTACAGTCACATGCTGTCACTACAGTCAAATGCTGATACAGTCACATGCTGTCACTACAGTCAAATGATGTCACTACAGTTACATGCTGTCACTACAGTCAAATGCTGTCACTACAGTCACATGTTGTCACTACAGTAACATGCTGTCACTACAGTCAAATGCTGGTACAGTCACATGCTGTCACTACAGTCACACGCTGTCACTACAGTCACATGCTGTCACTACAGTCACATGCTGTCACTACAGTCACATGATATCACTACCATCAAATGCTGCTACAGTCACATGCTGTCACTACAGTCAAATGCTGCTACAGTCACATGCTGTCACTACAATCAAATGCTGCTACAGCCACATGCTCTCACTACAGTCAAATGCTGATTCAGTGAAATGCTGTCACTACAGTGACATGCTGTCACTACAGTCAAATGCTGCTACAGACAAATGATGTCACTACAGTGACATGCTGTCACTACAGTCAAATGCTGTCAATACAGTCACATGCTGTCACTACAGTCACATGCTGTCATTACAGTCACATGCTGTCACTACAGTCAAATGCTGCTACAGTCACATGCTGTCACTATAGTCAAATGCTGCTACAGTCACATGCTGTCACTACAGTCACATGCTGTCACTACAGTCAAATGCTGCTACAGTCAAATGATGATACAGTCACATGCTGTCACTACAGTCAAATTATGCTACAGTCAAATGTTGCTACAGTCACATGCTGTCACTACAGTCAAATCCTGCTACAGTGACATGCTGTCACTACAGACAAATGCTGCTACAGCCACATGCTGTCACTACAGTCAAATGCTGCTACAGTCACATGCTGTCACTACAGTCAAATGCTGCTACAGTCAAATGCTGCTACAGTCACATGCTGTCACTACAGTCAAATGCTGCTACAGTCAAATGCTGCTACAGTCACATGCTGTCACTACAGTCAAATTCTGCTACAGTCAAATGTTGCTACAGTCATATGCTGTCACTACAGTCAAATCCTGCTACAGTCACATGCTGTCACTACAGGCAAATGCTGCTACAGTCAAATGCTGCTACAGTCAAATACTGCTACAGTCACATGCTGTCACTACAGTCAAATGCTGCTACAGTCAAATGCTGCTACAGTCAAATGCTGCTACAGTCAAATTCTGCTACAGTCACATGTTGTCAATACAGTCACATGCTGTCACTACAGTCAAATGCTGATACAGTCACATGCTGTCACTTCAGTCAAATACTGTCACTACAGTCACATGATGTCACTACAGTCAAATGCTGTCAATACAGTCACATGCTGTCACTACAGTCAAATGCTGCTACAGTCACATGCTGTCACTACAGTCAAATGCTGCTACAGTCACATGCTGTCACTACAGTAAAATGCTGCTACAGTCACATGCTGTCACTACAGTCACATGATGTCACTACTGTCACATGATGCCACTACAGTCACATGCTGCCATTACAGTCACATGCTGTCACTACAGTCAAATGCTGTCACTACAGTCAAATGATGTCACTACAGTCAAATGCTGCTACAGTCACATGCTGTCACTACAGTCAAATGCTGCTACAGTCACATGCTGTCACTACAGTCAAATGCTGGTACAGTCACACGATGTCACTACAGTCACATGATGTCACTACAGTCACATGATGTCACTACAGTCACATGCTGTCATTACAGTCACATGCTGTCACTACAGTAAAATGCTGCTACAGTCACATGCTGTCACTACAGTTAAATGCTGCTACAGTCGCATGCTGTCACTACAGTCACATGCTGTCACTACAGTCAAATGCTGCTACAGTCAAATGCTGCTACAGTCACATGCTGTCACTACAGTCAAATGCTGCTACAGTAAAATGCTGCTACAGTCACATCCTGTCACTACAGTCAAATGCTGCTACAGTCACATGCTGTCACTACAGTCAAATGTTGTCACAGTCACATGCTGTCACTACAGTCAAATGCTGCTACAGTCGCATGCTGTCACTACAGTCAAATGCTGCTACAGTCACATGCTGTAACTACAGGCACATGCTGTCACTACAGTCACATGTTGTCAGTACATCCAAATGCTGCTACAGTCACATGTTGTCACTACAGTCAAATGCTGCTACAGCCACATGCTGTCACTACAGTCCAATGCTGCTACAGTCACATGCTGTCACTACAGTCAAATGCTGCTACAGTCACATGCTGTCACTACAGTTAAATGCTGCTACAGTCAAATGCTGCTACAGTCACATGCTGTCACTACAGTCAAATGCTGCTACAGTCAAATGCTGCTACAGTCACATGCTGTCACTACAGTCAAATTCTGCTACAGTCAAATGTTGCTACAGTCACATGCTGTCACTACAGTCAAATCCTGCTACAGTCACATGCTGTCACTACAGGCAAATGCTGCTACAGTCAAATGCTGCTACAGTTAAATACTGCTACAGTCACATGCTGTCACTACAGTCAAATGCTGCTACAGTCAAATGCTGCTACAGTCAAATGCTGCTACAGTCAAATTCTACTACAGTCACATGTTGTCAATACAGTCACATGCTGTCACTACAGTAAAATGCTGATACAGTCACATGCTGTCACTTCAGTCAAATGCTGTCACTACAGTCACATGATGTCACTACAGTCAAATGCTGTCAATACAGTCACATGCTGTCACTACAGTCAAATGCTGCTACAGTCACATGCTGTCACTACAGTCAAATGCTGCTACAGTCACATGCTGTCACTACAGTAAAATTCTGCTACAGTCACATGCTGTCACTACAGTCACATGATGTCACTACTGTCACATGATGTCACTACAGTCACATGCCGCCATTACAGTCACATGCTGTCACTACAGTCAAATGCTGTCACTACAGTCAAATGATGTCACTACAGTCAAATGCTGCTACAGTCACATGCTGTCACTACAGTCAAATGCTGCTACAGTCACATGCTGTCACTACAGTCAAATGCTTCTACAGTCACACGATGTCACTACAGTCACATGATGTCACTACAGTCACATGATGTCACTACAGTCACATGCTGTCATTACAGTCACATGCTGTCACTACAGTAAAATGCTGCTACAGTCACATGCTGTCACTACAGTTAAATGCTGCTACAGTCACATGCTGTCACTACAGTCACATGCTGTCACTACAGTCAAATGCTGCTACAGTCAAATGCTGCTACAGTCACATGCTGTCACTACAGTCAAATGCTGATACAGTAAAATGCTGCTAAAGTCACATGCTGTCACTACAGTCAAATGCTGCTACAGTCACATGCTGTCACTACAGTCAAATGTTGTCACAGTCACATGCTGTCACTACAGTCAAATGCTGCTACAGTCGCATGCTGTCACTACAGTCAAATGCTGCTACAGTCACATGCTGTAACTACAGGCACATGCTGTCACTACAGTCACATGTTGTCAGTACATCCAAATGCTGCTACAGTCACATGTTGTCACTACAGTCAAATGCTGCTACACCCACATGCTGTCACTACAGTCCAATGCTGCTACAGTCACATGCTGTCACTACAGTCAAATGCTGCTACAGTCACATGCTGTCACTACAGTTAAATGCTGCTACTGTCACATGCTGTCACTACAGTCAAATGCTGCTACATTCACATGATGTCACTACAGTCAAATGCTACTACAGTCGCATGCTGTCACTACAGTAAAATTATGCTACAGTCACATGCTGTCAGTACATCCAAATGCTGCTACAGTCACATGTTGTCACTACAGTCAAATGCTGATACAGCCACATGCTGTCACTACATTTCAATGTTGCTACAGTCACATGCTGTCACTACAGTCAAATGCTGATACAGTAATATGCTGTCACTACAGTCAAATGCCGCTACAGTCAAATGCTGCTACAGTCACATGCTGTCACTACAGTAAAATGCTGCTACAGTCAAATCCTGATACAGTCACATGCTGTCACTACAGTCAAATTCTGCTACAGTTACATGTTGCTACAGTCACATGCTGTCACTACAGTGAAATCCTGCTACAGTCTGTCACTACAGGCAAATGTTGCTACAGTCAAATGCTGCTACAGTCAAATGCTGCTACAGTCAAAAGCTGCTACAGTCACAAGCTGTCACTACAGTCAAATGCTGCTACAGTCAAATGCTGCAACAGTCAAATGCTGCTACATTCACATGATGTCACTACAGTCAAATGCTGCTACAGTCAAACGCTGCTACAGTCACATGCTGTCACTACAGTCAAATGCTGCTACAGTCGCATGATGTCACTACAGTCACATTCTCTCACTACAGTCACATGCTGTCACTACAGTCAAATGCTGTCACTACAGTCACATGCTGCCACTACAGTCAAATGCTGCTACAGTCACATACTGTCACTACAGTAAAATGATGATACAGTCACATGCTGTCACTACAGTCAAATGCTGATACAGTCACATGCTGTCACTACAGTCAAATGCTGCTACAGTCACATGCTGTCACTACAGTCACATGCTGTCACTACAGTCAAATGCTGCTACAGTCACATGCTGTCACTACAGTCACATGCTGTTACAAGTCAAGTGCTGCTACAGTTACATGCCTGTCACTACAGTCACATGCTGTCACTACCAGGGTTGTGCTTGACTCATATTTTTTAACTGACTCGACTCTGGCTCATTTATGAAGGGACTCTGACTCATCTCTGACTCAAGCGGGGAAATTATTTGTTTGAGTCGACTCAGCTTTGACTCATTTGCCTTTACGCCTGACTCAACTCTGACTCAAGCGAGGGGGACCATTTTTTGAGTCGACTCAACTTTTACTCATTTGTAAAAGTTGAGTCGACTCAAAAAACTTTTTTAACTTTTTTTTTAAAACTTTTACTCACCCGACTCAACTCTGACTCAAGCGGGATTTTGTTTTTGTTTAGTCGACTCAACTTTGACTCTTGTGAAAATTGCTTGAGTCGACTCATTTTTGACCTCAAGTTCAACTAACTTAACGACTTTGATTCAAATGTATTTTACTTGCAAAAACTCAGAATATTATATCATATATGTAAACATTTTTATTTTTATTTACTCTGGATCAAGGCACATGAACGAATATTGCATCATAATCATAAATAAATATCTACTGCATCCATCTGCATTGTAAGCTATATTCAAATATATATATATATATATATATATATATATATATATATATATATATATATTCCTAATAACAATAATAATAATAAGATGAAGAAGAAGAAGAATAATAATAATTATTATTATTATTATTTCGCACCAGCACATTTACGCATCTTTACTTTACCACTATTGTGAATTGCTATGGATTTGAATGGTCCTATATGATAGGATGCAAATATGAAATAAGTGAGGCTTACTTGAAGCTGGTTCTTGAGCTGGACTGAAAAGTAAAACAGGTGTTAATTAAAATTGAGTTGCCAAACCAATCAACAAGCTCAATAGTCAATACTGATAGCAGTTTAGCAGGTTGTAAAACACTAACCGGTGTGCTGTATTCATGAATACTGAATAGGTACTTACGGTTATGAGTTAAAGTAATAATTCCTGGCCTTTTGTTACTTACACAATTTTGCTCAGTCAGATAGACACTAGACTGCAGTCTGCAGAGTTCAGTAGGAACACTGCATTTAGAACACATCAGGCAATACACTATGATACGATATTGATATATTTTGCATTAGTATAATTATATTAAACCACACCATCCACCAGCGTTTTAAAAGGTGTGCGGTGCCACACAGACATGTAACTCCCCCACTGCCAACCCCAACCACAAAATGTAATATTTTGTAATTTGTCGCGTTCAACTTCAATACAATTCAACACATATTCCAAACTGTTGTGGCCAAGCAATGTAATGTTTTGATTGGCTGAAAGCCTGACAATGATGAACCATCTGTTAGAAAAAGAAAGGTATAGGTATATACTATATAGGAGCTAGCGGCTCAGTCACTAGCAGTATGAAATGATGTTGAGCTAAACCTGGCTTATGCATAACTATGAACTGGTTAGTGGTTACATTGATATAAATAAATTTGTAGGATCGCTAAGATGCAGCTCAATGTAGACACTGTGATGCAGCGTTGTCATGCCACATGTCCGATCAGAATAGGGTTGATTGTAGCCAATGACGTCCAAATATGAGATGAATATGACTAGATCTAGAGAAGCTGCGTTCACTTCAAAATCCTGACTGGCTGCGCCATTTAAAACTGGGATGTTTGCGGCATCTGATTTCTGGTAAAGCACCACTAAATGTCAGAGGATTTCACTACTGATTGGCTAAGCCAAGAATATTAATCATCGCATGCCGTTATGGCATTCCTAACACTGAAATTATGAACGTTACCTCAGACCTCATTGTATCCAAAATAATATTGATGAAGCTTGCCGTTGCCAAGCTCATCAGACTTACCACTATACTATGACTAAGTACCTGAAAGGTAATCACTCAGAGGTCCATGCGGTTTACCCCTTAAATGCAGGGGCTCCACCACGGGGCGTCAAAATTCTTGAGCCAGGGAGGTTATCCCTCAAATTTTCCCTGACAAACAACTATAAATAAATTTGTAGGATCGCTAAGATGCAGCTCAATGTAGACACTGTGATGCAGCGTTGTCATGCCACATGTCCGATCAGGATAGGATTGATTGTAGCCAATGACGTCCAAATATGAGAAGAATATGACTAGATCTAGAGAAGCTGCGTTCACTTCAAAATCCTGACTAGCTGTGCCATTTAAAACTGGGATGTTTGGGGCGTCTGATTTCTGGTAAAGCACCACTAAATGTCAAAGGATTTCACTACTGATTGGCTAAGCCAAGAATATTAATCATTGCATGCCGTTAGGGCATTCCTAACACTGAAATTATGAACGTCACCTCAGACCTCATTGTATCCAAAATAATATTGATGAAGCTTGCCGTTGCCAAGCTCATCAGACTTACCACTATACTATGACTAAGTACCTGAAAGGTAATCGCTCAGAGGTCCATGCGGTTTACCCCTTAAATGCAGGGGCTCCACCACAGGGCGTCACAATTCTTGAGCCAGGGGGATTATCCCTCAAATTGTCCCTGACAAACAGCTATAAATCAGTGTTCAGTTGTTCTAATTATTTGTTACCTCCACCCAGTGCAACAGTTTTTGCTGACGCTTCGCCCCCCCCCCCCCCCCCCGCCCTACAATTTTGTTCTCAAATTTTGACAAACCATTCAATCGCTTCAGGATGTTGTGACTTATGATAACTCACAACAAAACACTTCATAGTATCTTTCCTAAAAAAATAAACCTCCACCACAGCTGTGCACAAAGTTCTGCCGTGCAATGTCAACATCATCTGAATTCTACCATCCTACTTTATAATGGGACAAAGATAATTAACATTATTACTTTTTCAATTGGCACCGACCCTAGCCGCCACTTTGAAGTTAACACTTTGACATCACTCATGCATTTTGACTGACTTCAGAATGTTGTACTGTAACACTTGTTGGATTGTAACACTTTTTTGCGCCATTATACTTAATGTCATTCGATAAGAAAAACATTGGTATTAGTTCAGTAATTCAACTCCCCAGTTTATACCCAGTTTGTGTTGTTCTTGAGCTGAGATGGAAGAAGAGTAGTCAGCTGATGGTACAACAGACTGAAAAGTGGCTTGTCTTTGACAGTCTTCAGTTTAATATGACGTCATTAATATTGTAGCACAACTCCTTGAATCTTGCCACGTGTATATTAAACATGGTTATAACTTATAATACCCTTTAAAACCGCCCTGAAACTCGCACATCAAATGAATAAAAAGTGCGGATGGAATTTTCAAGTTAACTAGTCTAAACAGTCATTTGGAGAAATTGCATATGTAAGTTGTGACACTCCCAGAGTAACGTGTGAGCTGCTAGTAGCTAGTGCTAGCATGTGGACCAGTATCCTTACCAATCACAGTCCTCACTCTATTCATCAACACATTTGAGGATCTATACATCAGCGCGGAAGGAAATCCGTATGATTGATACGGCCTGGATTTATATTTGTTGTCAATTCGTTGGTGTAGTGGGAGAAACGCGCTCGAACCATTTCAAACTGAGTGCACTGACATGTGATAACTGTAGGATTTCAGAGATAACAATTATTTCGGCGTTAGAAAACAAAGTCAATAGTGATCTGTTGTTGAATTAACATTCTTATAGTACCTTAACCTCAATAAATTTGTGATGCAAACTTTTATTTCAGACATAAATGGCGCGTATGGTACATGGTTCGTATACACATTCCAGAATGTTATGTTGATATGGTTATTATTAGGTTAAATATACTGCAGTTATCATGTCTATGTACATATTTAATAATATATTGTTTCACTTATGATAAGGAGCAGTCAGCAGAGTTTGTGATGAGTTAAGTACTCTTTAAGTTTTTTTCAGACAGAAAATTGATTTATGTGGGTTTGAAAAGTACTCTAGAACATTATTTGGACCCCTTTATTATTTAGTTGCTCCTATTTTTTGTTTGTTATATCAGATGTGACTTAAACTTGTAAGAGGATGAGTCGACTTACCTTTGACTCAGGCAGCATCCAGGTGACTCAACTTTGACTCAAGCGACATCCATGCGACTTCGCTCTGACTCAACTCAAACCCCTATTTTGATTAAGCGACTCGACTCTGACCCAAGTTGAGCCCTTATTGTTTTTTAAGCGACTCAACTCTGACTCAAGGCGAGCCCCTATCTTTCTTAAGCGACTCGACTCTGACTCAAGTTGATTTGAGTCAGAGTTGAGTCAAATCTGACTCACCGACTCTGAGGCGAGCACAACCCTGGTCACTACAGTTACATGCTGTCACTACAGTAAAATGATGCTACAGTCAAATGTTGCTACAGTCAAATGCTGCTACCGTCACATGCTGTCACTACAGTCACATGCTGTCACTACAGTCAAATGCTGTCACTACAGTCAAATGCTGGCACTACAGTCAAATGCTGGCACTACAGTCCCATGCTGGCACTACAGTCCAATGCTGTCACTACAGTCACATGCTGTCACTACAGTCACATGCTGTCACTACAGTCAAATGCTGCTACAGTCACATGTTGTCACTACAGTCAAATGCTGCTACAGTCAAATGCTGTCACTACAGTCACATGCTGTAACTACAGTCACATGCTGTCACTACAGTCACATGCTGTCACTACAGTCAAATGCTGCTACAGGCACATGCTGTCACTACAGTCAAATGCTGCTACAGGCACATGCTGTCACTACAGTCAAATGCGGATACAGTCAAATGCTGTCACTACAGTCACATGCTGTCACTACAGACACATGCTGTCACTACAGTCACATGCTGTCACTATAGTCAAATGCTGCTACAGTAAAATGCTGTCACTACAGTCAAATGCTGCTACAGTCACATGATGTCACTACAGTCACAACCTGTCACTACAGTCACATACTATCACTACAGACACATGCTGTCACTACAGTCACATGCTGTCACTACAGTCACATGCTGCCACTACAGTCACAAGCTGTCACTACAGTCACATACTATCACTACAGACACATGCTGTCACTACAGTCACATACTATCACTACAGACGCATGCTGTCACTACAGTCACAAGCTATCACTACAGTCAAATGCTGCAGCAGTCAAATGCTGCTACAGTCACATGCTGTCACTACAGTCAAATGCTGCAGCAGTCAAATGCTGCTACAGTCACATGCTGTCACTACAGTCAAATGCGGATACAGTCAAATGCTGTCACTACAGTCACATGCTGTCACTACAGTCACATGCTGTCACTACAGTCACATGCTGTCACTACAGTCACATGCTGTAGACCCGTCCAGACCAATAATTTTATTGCTGGTACCGAGCTGGAACATGTGAGTAAGATCAGGGGCCTGGGTGTAACGATGGACACCAAATAAACTTTCGCACCACATGTATGCTGCTACAGTCACATTTCGCAGTCAAATGCTGCTACAGTCACATGCTGTCACTACAGTCACATGCTGTCACTACAGTCACATGCTGTCACTACAGTCACATGCTGTCACTACAGTCAAATGCTGATACAGTCACATGCTGTCACTACAGTCAAATACTGTTACTACAGTCCCATGCTGGCACTACAGTCACATGCTGTCACTACAGTCACATGCTGTCACTACAGTCAAATGCTGTCACTACAGTAAAATGCTGTCACTACAGTCAAATGCTGCTACAGTCACATGCTGTCACTACAGTAAAATGCTGCTACAGTCACATGCTGTCACTACAGTGACATGCTGTCACTACAGTCACAAGCTGTCAATACAGTCAAATGCTCTCACTACAGTCACATGCTGTCACTACAGTCCCATGCTGGCACTACAGTCACATGCTGTCACTACAGTCACATGCTGTCACTACAGTAAAATGCTGCTACAGTCAAATGCTGCTACAGTCACATGCTGGCACTACAGTCACATGCTGTCACTACAAACGCATGCTGTCACTACAGTCACATGCTGATGCAGCACACGTCCATGTTATAGGCTACTGTTAGCCGCCATGTTTAGTTGACGGCCAATGTTCCACTGACAAGACAGTATTGTTGCGAGTACTCACCTCAATAGTTGTTGCAGACTGCCGGGCCAACTCGCTGTCCAGGTCGGTTGGTAGAACAGAAGTAGATAGTGATAGCAGATAGTCTCTGGTACAAATCAAAAACCGCTCCTTCACAGGCTGCTGGCGGTGTGTGGTGTCCTCCCACTTCGGGTATGCACGAGCGCAGCATGTTTCCAGATCGCACGTGGAAGTCGTCAACTATGATTTCCCGGTGGCGCGAGTGCGAAATGGGCACAAGGAATCGTTTGAGTCTATTTTTGTCGCGATTGGACGGTAGCTTTGGGCGCTACAGCGTGCCCCGTCCTTTGCCCCTGAATTTGACATTGAAGGTCACGGGGCTTGACCTTGAAGGTCACGGGGAACAACTATGCAAATTATTGTCACCTTGGAACGGGGCACGAGGAATCGTTTGAGACCATTTTGTCGCGATCGGACGGTAACTTTGGGTGCTACAGCGTTCCCCGTCCTTTGACCCTGAATTTGACCTTGCAGTTCACGGGACAAAGCTCCAAGAATACATGTAATCCTGGAAATGGGCACGAGGAATCGTTTGAGACCATTTTTGTCGCGATCGCACGGTGACTTTGTGCTCTACAGCGTTCCCCATCCTTTGACCTTGAATTTGATCTTGAAGGCCACGAGACAAAACTCTGGAAATTCTTGTCATCCTGGAAATGGGTTCAGTGCAGGGAACGCCCCCCCCCCGCGCGTTCCCTGCACTGAACGTGAAAAACAATGATCTTAGCATACTTGTATTGAATGCCCCTCCCAGATTCCTGTAGAGAGGGGGAATTTCCCCTGATGCCCCCTGGATCCGCCAGTGCCAGCAATTACCGCCAAGGATAGCCTCTGCCAGATACTTACCTAATGGAATTCATTTTCCCATTTCCAAATTTGTATAAGCAATTGCGAAAGTTCTGTCATGCCGCGAAGCGGCGCGAAATTTTCCGGTTTTTGACTGTGAATAGCTGGATTTTGACTGCTGCAAAGACAATTTTTACGATTTTACGATAAATTGGGAACGCGCGGGGGGGGGAGCATACTTGTATTGAATGCCCCCCAGATTCCTGCGGGGAGGGGGATTTGCCCCTGATGCCCCCCCCCCCTCCCTGGATCCGCCAGTGGCGGCATCAAGTGTCATTTAATGGATCGACATCGTGACTTTTGCTCACAGTGCGGTGACACATTTGACATGGCCACAGTGTTCATCTAGATTTATCCGTTCGACCCCTCACCCATATCCGCCCCAATCCCCGTATCCGGCTCAGTGTTACTTAATGTATAATTGAAGACAACATGCAACTGCATCATATGCACACATACAGCGCATTGTGACATTGGCGGATCCAGAACGGGTGGTTGGGGGGGGAGCAAAATTCCCAAAAGTCTCACACAATTCTGAACACGCATCGAATTTGGCTTGCTTATGCATTGATAGCTGATTTAAAGCTAACTTTCCTTAGTAAAAGTCGCTTAGATTTTCTTCTATAACAGGAAATGTGTCAATTTTTCTCCGATTTCAGGCGGTGGGGGGGGGGGGCAATTTCCCGTTTTCCCAACCGTAGCCACTGCATTGTGACCTGGTACAGCCAATACAGCCTATGTACTGTGTAGCAACGACCCTAGCTGCAGGGGCTCCGCCACAAGGGGGGACATGGTGGCATGGGTGGACGTGTCCCCCTCCCCCCCCCCCCCCCCAATTTTCGGATGTTAACATTACACCTATGGGCGTTGCATGGAAAGAATCGACTTCAGAATGCCTCCCCCCCCCCCCAACTTTCGGAAGGTGGCGGCGCCCTTGCCTAACTGCAGACGACGGAAGACAGGCGTAGGAACAGGGGCGGGGGGGGCATAACCCCCTCACTTTTCGGCCAATTTCACTTCAAGCATTTTTAAGACAAAGATTAAAGAAATAAGTAAGATGATGGATACAGTTTGTATATGTTGCCAGAAGAAGCTTGGCACTTATTTTGTCTACTCCTCGTTATTCACTTACATCTCTGCAAGAGGCAAACAGATTATAACCATCTATGTTGAAATACTGAAGTATCTCTGCTTTTAACCATATTTCTGACACATATAACAGACCACTCAACACCAGAGCTGCCTTGGAAGGTTAGGCAATTGTCCATTTTGTTTTACAATGACCTAGCATTTAAGTGTATTATAGAGAATCTTTATTGCAAGTGAAAGCCTTCTGATAGCGAGTTATACTTACAGTTTTGATGAATTTCCTGAATGTCAGTAACTATGTTCCCAAGTAAAAGTCTAGATTTGGTGTGAGCCCTCGTAAGTCAGTCATAAGTCAACAATTAGTGGTTGGTTATCTGCTGGACCAAATTTTGCCACTTCAGCATGAATGAACATATACATATTCCTGTTTGAAATAGGATATAGGAGTAATTATAGATATAAAAAGACAAAAATGCACACAAAAATTGCACAGAAATGTATGATATGCACAGATATCTGAGTATGGGATGTCACCCATATTGATCTGAAACTCAAGGATATACCTATCTTTCAAGAACAACAAATTAACTATCAAAAGACATCCATCCGGAATTCCAAGGAAAAACTCCTCTTTTCTATACTATTTATACAACAAATGAAACTAACCTGTTCAACTCACCTGTTAGGGTTCCCTCTCTCGTTAGGCATGCAATGATGGCATTCACAGGGAATGGAAGGAACCCATGCACACAAGACCCAGCGGTCGCCAGGTCGAACCCGGAAGACCGGAGATGTGCGTCTACATGAATAACTCTGTATTCCTACAATAGTGCAACATATACTATACCTATACATTGTAGAGAAAGGAAATATAGTTGTGTAGAAAGGAAATATTGATTTGATTATGATCCTCCTATGAATCAGACAATAGCAAAATGGCAGCAGAAGGGACTTCAAACTGAAACTATACCAATCAGGTGAGCCACAAGACGGCAAGACAACAAAACATATTTTCATAGATGATATGTTATGGATGCCGCCAAGGCAAATGACCTACAAGAGAAGTAGGCAGATGGCACAAGTGAAGAGCAATGACAGTGGTCAACAAAACCAACAAATAACCGCAGTGCTATCAGCAACAACGCAGATCCTTCTAGGTTATCATCCCCACTGTCCACCGTCCAGTTCACCCATCTTGTCATCACAAGAACTAAGACCAGTGAACTATAGTTTGCTTCCTTCCTCCACTCGCATCTGGCTACAAATCCATAAACAGGCAGCCATATTGATGGGCAAACAGTTTCTCAGCAATGTCTCAGTTCCAATAATAGAGTCACGACAGTTGTTGGCCGTACACAACATCATACATGCCAAATGCTATTTCCACATTACCTAATATCAATTAATAATGCATATACGAGTTCTATACTACAATTTAAATTTTTGTTCTAATGATTTGTAAAAGCTTTCATTCAACCGTGGATAATTTTACTAAAACAAAATCATTTTGAGCAAGTACCTACCAACACAGGATTATTCATCTTCCTATACTCTATAGACTCTTCGTTAATCACTACGGTAGATAAAATAAAATTGGGATGACAACGGCCTGCAAGCTAATCACACAGTATTGCTCCTTGTTGTGGTGGCGTTACCATCAGAATCTTGAGATATCTTTTGGTAAACTTCAAACGACCAAACCAACATCCCTCATATTTCGCAAGGGGCCGGATAATTTTGTGAGGTATTACCCAAGGCAGACGGGGGCCGCGCACCGCCGTTCGCGGCCCCTATGTTAAAGCAATGGAAGCGGCCCCCGCCACGATCCCGGCCCCCACCAGGATCCCAGAACTTTAGAGACATTTCAGGACACGTATTTTTGGCGATAATGATTTCTATCCGAGAGAAATATATCGGCCGAAGGTTGGTTGGGGGTGGTGGTATTTGGGGTTCATAACTAGCAATGGTAAAGAAAGAAACTTGGCAGCTAATTTGAAAACTATGTGTAGATGTGCATTACACTTTACATAATTGATGACCACAGAGAAAAACAGATGATTAAATTGGGACATTTTCGGCCCAGGAGCAAGTTCTTGTAGGGATTGTTTTGGCGCCCACTATATAGTAAGTTCGCACTTTTTCACACCCCTGCGGCGTCACTAGCCGGAGAGGCGCCGTCACGCGCCGGAGGGGCGTGGTCACTGGCCGGAGGGGCGCTGCCACGGGCCGGAGAGGCGCCGTCTATGGCAGAGGACGCCATCACTGGCCGCGGGCACCGTCACTGGCCACAAGAGTGCCGTCACTGGCCGGGGGAGCGTCCTCACTGGCCGGAGTGGCACCATCGCTGGCCAGAGGGGCGTCGTGACTGATCGGAGGGGCGCCAGCTTTGCATGGGCGCCTCGGGTCCAAAGGACCAGGTCATGACCTGCATGACCTGATAGTTGATACTCGGTACGCCACTGTCCCTAAGTATGATGGGCCTTTACTTTATATTCGACATTTCCAAATATGCGTGGCGGGTCTGGCGCTATTTTCGATCTGGAGTGATTCCTGCAACCAAGGTAAGTTAAAAAAAACGTCGCGTTTTGGCGCCAAAGTTTATAGCGCTGAATAGCGTGCGTGGAACGCATTTCGACAGTATTTGCGGAATTGTGACTGGGACTTGGGTATCGTTGTTTTCCTTTTCCCTGTAAACATGTAGCCAAATACAATTCACACTTTGTGAATTTGTAGGTAAAGTTAATATTTTGCATTGTCAAGGTTATTTTAAATTACTATAGTTTGGGATGGCTACTTTGGGCTCAGGTCATATCCAGACTCAAGTAATTTCAGGTACCAATTTTAAATCTGACACCCATTTTGCACCATGCTTAGGTACTTATCCCGGTGCATTTTATGGGTGCTATAAGTAGAGGTCCCACAATTTTTAGCATTTCCAACTAGTCAAGATCAGACTCAGCATGAACTCAGCTACAAAAAAAATCCTTGAAAGCGACAGAAGAGGCAAAATTGGGTTTGTCTCGCTTGTACCACTGCACTGGCGAATCCAGAGGAGTGGGAGCATTAGGGGAAAATGCCCCCCCCCCCCCCCCCAGGAGCATGGCGGGCATTCAATACAAGGATGTCCCCCGCCCCGTGTGTTCCTGCATTGGCTGTAAGAAGTGATAATTAGGAAGAAGAAAAAATCCCCCGGTCAATGACTTTCTCTTTGAGAACCCGACCGACACCACTACCCCCCCCCCCCCCCCCCCCCCCCCCCCCTCTGCTTTCGTGTTGAGACCCGACTCCACCCCCCCTCCGTCAACAACTTTTCGCTGCTGAAGCGGAACGAAATTGTATCCCCCCCCCCCCCTCCATTCTCGGACCCTAGATCTGCCAGTGTATAACATGAGTATTGTAGTCGCTCTGTGACCTCAAGGTCACGTGACCTAAAGTCACCCGGTGCAGCCCACGTCAGATCGACAAAGTATAACACCCTAACCTCTGTTATTTCGATGAACTACGTGTCGGGGTTTATCTGGGCCGTAGATTCACGCTGTGCAATTTTCAGTTGAGTCCGTCGAATGGTTTTCGAGTTATAGTCTCAGGGATCTTTTTGATGTCGCGCAAAGCTCTAATTTTCAGCGGACTCCCATATACATATTTCGAATTATATAAACCTGTACAGCATCAGAACCGCCATTAACCACAAATTAATGTAATGTAATCGTTTTTTGAAAATTCGAGTATAAAAAAACGAAATTTGTAATGTGACCTCACAACAGGAATCGGCCTAATGTTTTTTTTTCTATTAATTTATCGCCGCCGGTACACACAACAGGTTATTTAGCCCGTATTATGTGACCTATGATGTCATGTGACCTCATGCAAGGTCAAGTGATTTCGTAATGTTCTCAGGTAAAATTCGTGATTTTTGGTAGAATAGGAGGGCTTGCAGGCCTCTCGAATCACGTGCTAATCTATTCCACTCGTTGGTCAAGATCACGTGATGGCATAATTCAATATTTCGCCGATAGAGGCGTCTGTGGATCCTCAAGACATCCAATATTCTCTTCCCTATTTACAGACGGAGAATGCTATTCAAATAGCTTAAAACTATCGCCTTGTGCTCGCTCCGCGTCGCAATCCCGTAGATTCGCAATCCCGATAGATGGATGGAGATTTGTATTTATGTCGCGTAGTGCTTGTGCAAGGAGCATGAATATATTTGTTAATGTTTGTTTAATCGACCTTCTCCTTGAATGTACCAAAGTAAGAAATTAAACTTTGTTTTACATTTGCATTCGGGCACAGCCCTTCATCAGATGTATTGCAATAGAAATAACACATCATTCACATACACGACACAAGAATAGACATTTAGCACTGCTCGTGAAAATCAGATCCTCCACCCAGCCCAGCTGAAAACCTATCCGATTCATAAATAAATAAATAAATAAATAAAGCTTTATTTATTTATTTATTTATGAATCGGGTAGGTTTTCAGCTGGGCTGGGTGGAGGATGTAGTCTCTGATTTTCACGAGCTGTGCTAAATGTCTATTATTGTGTCGTGTATGTGAATGATGTGTTATTTCGAATAATGTGGGATTTCAATTTCGATGTGTTATTTCGATTGCAATACATCTGATGAAGGGATGTGCCCGAATGCAAATGTAAAACAAAGTTTAATTTCTTACTTCGGTACATTCAAGGAGAAGGTCGATTAAACAAACATTAACAAAGATATTTGTATTTGTTTACTTGGCCGGCTTGGCGGGCTTGCGGGGCTTGCGGGGCTTGTGGGGGGGGGCTTGCGGGAGGCTTGCGGGGCTTGGGGAACTTGCGTGCGGGGCTTGTTGGACTTGTTGGACTTGTTGGAGTTGTTGAGCTTGTTGGACTTGACGCTTTAGTCTTTCGACTCTTTCGACTTTTTCGACTTTTTTTGACTTTTTATACTTTTTTGATTGTTTAGCCTTTTTGCCTTTTTTACTTTTTTTTACTTTTGTTCTTCCTTTTGACTATCTGAATTTTTTAACCTGACTTTTGACTGCACCCCCAATCCATCACCAACTCCAACCAACCCATCGCCCACACATGGCTGACGCTGCTCAAATATTAATATTTATCCGGGATTCTCCGGGATGGAGACTGACTGCTCACAAAGGCACGTGAGAAACAGATTGAGGTGTGTTTTTCGAGCGCGAAATCTCACACACAGCTGACACCACTTAAATATTAATATTTCTCCGGGATCTCCTGGACGGGGGTTCCATGCTCACAAAGGCACGTGAATTCAACCGCGGATACACACGGAAACTTTGCTGCGGTATGTGCAGCTACTGATATGTGCCGGGTTGCAGCGGCCCTGGACGGAGTTTCGGTGCCTTTTTGAGCGGGTTTCGAGGCTATTCATTCATTGTTGGTTCGTACTCAATAGCGTCCTCAAGTCCTCAATAGCGTATACTGTCACAACGCATGACGTCCTTCTCCCGCTCAAGTCCTCAATAGCGTATACTGTCGCAACGCATGACGTCCTTCTCCCGCTCAAGTCCTCAATAGCGTATACTGTCACAACGCATGACGTCCTTCTCCAGCTCAAGTCCTCAATAGCGTATACTATCACAACGCATGACGTCCTTCTCCCGCTCAAGTCCTCAATAGCGTATACTGTCACAACGCATGACGTCCTTCTCCTGCTCAAGTCCTCAATAGCGTATACTGTCACAACGCATGACGTCCTTCTCCTGCTCAAGTCCTCAATAGCGTATACTGTCACAACACATGACGTCATTCTCCCGGTCAAGTCCTCAATAGCGTACACTATCACAACGCATGACGTCCTTCTCCCGCTCAAGTCCTCAATAGCGTATACTGTCACAACGCATGACGTCCTTCTCCCGCTCAAGTCCTCAATAGCGTATACTGTCACAACGCATGCCGTCCTTCTCCTGCTCAAGTCCTCAATAGCGTATACTGTCACAACACATGCCGTCCTTCTCCCCCTCAAGTCCTCAATAGCGTATACTGTCACAACGCATGACGTCCTTCTCCCGCTCAAGTCCTCAATAGCGTATACTGTCACAACACATGACGTCCTTCTCCCGCTCAAGTCCTCAATAGCGTATACTGTCACAACACATGACATCCTTCTCCCGCTCAAGTCCTCAATAGCGTACACTATCACAACGCATGACGTCCTTCTCCCGCTCAAGTCCTCAATAGCGTATACTGTCACAACGCATGACGTCCTTCTCCCGCTCAAGTCCTCAATAGCGTATACTGTCACAACGCATGACGTCCTTCTCCCGCTCAAGTCCTCAATAGCGTATACTGTCACAACACATGACGTCCTTCTCCCGCTCAAGTCCTCAATAGCGTATACTGTCACAACGCATGACGTCCTTCTCCCGCTCAAGTCCTCAATAGCGTATACTGTCACAACGCATGACGTCCTTCTCCCGCTCAAGTCCTCAATAGCGTATACTGTCACAACACATGACGTCCTTCTCCCGCTCAAGTCCTCAATAGCGTATACTGTCACAACACATGACGTCCTTCTCCCGCTCAAGTCCTCAATAGCGTATACTGTCACAACGCATGACGTCCTTCTCCCGCTCAAGTCCTCAATAGCGTATACTATCACAACGCATGACGTCCTTCTCCCGCTCAAGTCCTCAATAGCGTATACTGTCACAACACATGACGTCCTTCTCCCGCTCAAGTCCTCAATAGCGTATACTGTCACAACGCATGACGTCCTTCTCCCGCTCAAGTCCTCAGATACTATGAGTCGCAAATTGTTTCAGGTACCAGCTTTTTACACATTTTACACATTACACATGCCCATGAATTAATGCAAAGAGTTCGAAGGCAAGTCAAGGAAAATGAAAAAAATGATAACCTTCTCTACAAGGCCGTTGTATTAGCTTTAAGCCCTTTTAAAGGGACATTGCCACCTCGTAGGCCATATGGAGTTTTTGGTGTGTATCGGTCGATTAAGCGTGTCTGATTTCACCTGCAAAATTTGGTTCCCGAAACTCCCCCCATTAGATCAAAAAATACATTTGCACCGCTTATGCTTGCCGAGCATTCGTAAAATTGGAGTCGCCACATCACTATTTAGAATCACTTCTTTGCGGACTGTTATTTTCTTTTGAATGTTGCAAACTCAACATCACCATTCCGTCAGTGCACTTTAAAATTAAAAAGCGTATGCAGTTAATTATATTTGCAACAACCTTAGCCTCTTTCATAATAAAACAGAAAAAAATTGTTATGGCTTGACTTTGGGATCGTAGGAGTTATGTGACCTATACCTTATAACACAGATAGACTTTGCAAGGTCAAGTATCGGCGAATTCGTACGCTTCGGCTTTGGGCGGGCGCCAATACCACAGCCAAACTGGATGAGAGCGGACATCATGAATCTAGTACTGAGCACAGCTGGAACCAACGTTTTGGAGTCAGAAATAAATATCAAATGCTTTGCCGATACACTGCTTTAAGTGCTGCAGGAGCAAGTTTGAGCATAGATGATTGTTGATCCCCACCATTCATTTAAGTTGCTTTTTAGAAATCCTCCGGAGGTGGCATATCCCTTCAAGGGTGAAACATTCCTTTAGACAGTTGTTTCGTGTCATGTCCGCTGTGATAATCCATTTTAGCAGTGGGCTGGATCGAAACAATATGATTCAAATATTTGTGTTTAAAGTGCACTACGTTCTGTTGCAGCCCAAAGAAGAATACAGCTATACAGCTATACCAAACTCGGGAAATTATCCACGGCTTGTCAGCCACTGTCTAACATTTCTTACTGGTATTCATGCTTTCAACGTGATTTGGCGTGCTACTTTAAGATTACATTCTTTTCAGGACAATCGCCTCGCTATGTTGGCTTCAGGAACTTGCGATACGCAGTGCCTGACAAACTGCGATTATGAAATGGAAAGGCACATAACCTGGCCATTTTTATATTTATATCCCGGTTTTCAATAATGCTACATGTGATAGGGAGTCGAGCATCATGCACGTCCGGTTGAGGCGTATCGAGGCCCGGTGGCTTGTTTGGCATCCGAAGTTCTGCGAACACAGCCATTTGCGACCAAATAGCACATGCCGGAGTCCATATTACGAGACCATTAATCTATGTAGCTATCCACGTAAGACCTAATCTATGCAGTAAGCACTAAGCATGCGGTATGTTACTTAGGTCTCAATTAGGACTGCTAATTTGCGGTAATGTCAGCATTGTATGCTAGTTGCGATAAAAAATGCATGTCTTAACATCAAAGCCGAAAGGAACACAGACACACACAATTGCACAGTACAAAACAGGGATATGCACTGGGCTGCCATTTTGGTTTGTTAACCCCATCACTGGCGGATTCAGGCAGTGGCGTCGCCACGCTTTCAAAACTAACTTGTACGGACGCACCATGACATCGAACCTTTCGAGCGCGTGCGGGGGGGATGATCTTTTGCAGGGGTGTCAGTCAATATACGGTGTTTAAGGACACCATGACATCGAACCTTTCGAGCGCGCGGGGGGATGATCTTTTGCAGGGGTGTCAGTCAATATACGGTGTTTAACCCTCGCCCCACGGGAGCTTTTTTCACCTTCGCCCTACGGGGGGGCCTGACAGCCCCCCTGTTAACTTCCAAACCAAGCAACTTAGAGCAATGCCGTGAGTACCAGCATGTTGCCTGTCATGAGAGGAATCTAACAGTATGCTATTTTTAGGTTTCAGATTAACGGATGACCTTCCAGGTCAAGTGAATGACCTCGGATTTACCACGTCCAGAACAGCGATTTTGCTCTTCAGAAAACCTCAAAATTAGAAATTGATAAATATAAATAAAAGGGCATGTTCCTAGACCAGTTTTGGCTCAGAAATACAAAAAAAAAGGTAATTATTTGTTCGTATCTTGTCTAAAAATGTCAAAAAAAGTTATAAAAAAATGACGTCATCAGTGTCTTACACTTATGAAGCCATCACTCAGTCAAAAATGAAGATATTACTTTGAAATTTAGTATTGGTATTTTCCATACTTAGTTCTCCCACATATATTCCGGTTTTTCTAATATCTTTGAAAATTTAATTTTGAGGGGATTTTTCCCAAAAAAAAAATCCTTTTTAAACATTTTTAGGGGTCAAAATACCAAAATTTTGCAAATCTGAGATTTCCATTTTAAATAGAATGCCATTTTTGTATCTTTGGTGAATTGCGTTTGCAATTTGCTTTAAAACTATATTTTCTACGATTTTGCAAATATTTCTATTTTTTACCAACATGATGTCATCAAAACGTCATTATTTCCCGTATTTCTCAACCAATTTTAAATAATTTTGTACAGCCTACGTATAATTGCTGTAAACTCAGCTACCAAAATTTCAGCAAGATGCACTGCATGTGTAAAAAGTTATTCAAGAAAAACCTCAGGGGGGGCCTGCCAGGCCCCCCCCCCCCCCCCCCCTCCGTAGGGCGAGGGTTAAAGGACACCATGAGTAACTTTCGTAATAGGATTTTTAGCGCTGAGATAGCAGTTTTGAAGGCCATTTCGAGAAATTACTTACTACATACTCTGGTTGTAACTTGTAAGGACTCTCCTGCTGAATATTTAGATGTTTTGTCCTGTCATTCAGCGTTGTGTCAAAAAAACGTAGCGCTGTGTCGAGAAGCTTCATTTGTAAGTATGTGATAAAAGCAGCGTTACTGGACCAGCGAGCGAACCCTTTGGCACGGACAATATTATCCTAATTGTGTAACCAATGATGAGATATGCATTACATTTGTACTACTAATTTTATAAATAATGATTTTAACCAACTTCCTAGTTTTTTACAGAGATCACGGCTTATACCATCAAATCTGGGCTTACCCAAGCTCAACTGGACGAGAAAATAGCGCCCAGCAAGCTGCCAGTCGGAACTGAAGCTCGAACAAACGTTTTGTGTTACATGTAGGAAGAGCACTTCATATGGTATCAATATGGAATCAAATCTGCACTCTATTTCGGCGCAAATGGTTGTCAAAAATGACTGGTTGCTTTTGTGGAAATAACTTTTCGGGACGCGTGACAGCGGTGTGTACAAAATTCACGTGTGGTTCTCACGAAGGTCCCAATGCAGTCGCTGGCACTAAGCCCAAATAATCAATTTTTTGACGCGTCAATATTTTGATCCACCCCAATAGAAATGGTATTGGGAAAATGACCGATTTACAAACGGCAATTATGAAGCACTGGATAACAGTGATGGGATGAATCGCACATGAATCTGTGCATTGTGGCTCATAATACAGTTTCAGCCACCCAGATGTTCAATAATTATCTTGGAAATTGATGCAATATTGCTTTATAGGTGCATCAATTTTGTGATTCCTTGGCTCACCTGAATAATGTTTTGACTCAAATTCAAATCACTGTATCAAAATATTGATGCAGTAACAATGTGGGTGAATCATTTTGTTAAAAATATAATACTTTTTCATAATAATTGCACGTAATTACATTACAAAATTAGTTTTATTTACTTACACATTATAAACTTGAAAATTTACAAAGGTTATCCTAAGAAAATGACAGAAACATATTTGATGTAATTTGTCGCCACGTGATGGATTTTCAATCTTTCCCGAAGTAAACCAAAAAACTTACGTAAACAGTTTGAGTTGTGACCGAGGTGGATCAGCACGTCGTTGAAATGTCACCTGTAGTGTGTGAAAATTGCATATAGTTCTGCTCGCAATAGTTTAGGCTGCACAGCTGAGCGGGGCGGACCGTGTCCAGGTATGTCCGTGTCAGGGCACGTAAAACTTCATCTCTAAATTCTGCCGGCCAACAGGAATTGCGCGATCGGGTGGTGAGGTCAGGACCTGCACAACAAGCTCTGCTTAGCGTGGGCCCTGACCTCGGAAGTCCATCAATACAAAACATTCGGACTAAATTTAAAAAAAGAGAAGAAAAAAAACTGCAAAATGGCCACAGACAAACACTCGCACTTTACTCAAATAGTATATTAGACAAGCGCCTTTGGCGCTCGCTTCGCTGAGCGAGATCAACACGTTTTATGAATATATACGTTTGTGGTCTTTGTGGTGTTGTCGTCGGTCCTGCTCTGGTCGGTCCAGTGAGAGGCGAGTTGCGGGGTGCAGATCTGTATTGGATCGAGTCCGGAGGCACGCTGACACCCTACCATGTTAGACACACACGACGTCACATACATGGTTGGGTGAACAGCCAATGAGGTAATCCAGTCAGGCCTGGTACCCTAACAGTGCACCAATCGGGTGCCGCGTGCGGCTGGCCACGGGACGGTGGCCGGCGTCTGCGGCGGTAGGTCGCATGCACCGGGCGGCCGCGCGCCGCGCGGTGACCCGACAGTGGCAGCATGCTGTGCCGCCGGGCCGACTGGGCGCGCTCACAACAGTCTTTGGTTCAAGTACGTTCTGCAGGCTTGCTATCTCCCGTCCCCGTCCCCGTCCCCGTCCTCGTCCTCGTCCTCGTCCTCGTCCCCGTCCCCGTCCCCGTCCCTGTCCCTGTCCCTGTCCCTGTCCCCGTCCCCGTCCCCGTCCCGTCCCCGCCCCCGTCCCCGTCTCCGTCCCGTCCTGTGCTCGTCCCTGTCCTGTCCCGTTCCCGTTTCAGTTCTGTCCCCGTGCCCGTCCCTGTCCCGTTCCTGTCCCGTTCCTGTCCCGTTCATGTCCAGTTCCGGTCCCGTTCCTGTCCCGTTCCTGTCCCGTTCCTGTCCCGTTCCTGTCCCGTTCCTGTCCTGTTCCTGTCCTGTTCCTGTCCCGCCCCTGTTCCGTTTCCGTCCCTGTCCCCGTCCCTGTCCCCGTCCCTGTCCCCGTCGCCGTCCCCGTCGCCGTCCCCGTCTCCGTCTCCGTCTCCGTTCCGTCCCGTCCCGTCCCGCTTCCGTCCCTGTCCCGTTCCCGTCTCGTTCCCGTCTCTATCCCGTCCCCTTGTCCCGTTCCCCCATTCCCGTATCCTGTTCTCCCACTTCTGTAGCACGTTCCCCCATTCCCGTATCCCGTTTCCCCATTATCTTAACCCGTTCCCGTATTCCATTCCTATATCTCGCTTCTGTATCTTGATCGCGTGTCCCGTATTTCGTTGCCGTATCCGTATCCCGTACCCGTATCCCGTACCCGTATCCCGTACCCGTATCCCGTACCCGTATCCCGTACCCGTATCCCGTACCCGTATCCCGTACCCGTATCCCGTACCCCGTACCCGTATCCCGTACCCGTATCCCGTACCCGTATCCCGTATCCCGTATCCCGTATCCCGTATCCTGTATCCCGTATCCCGTATCCCGTATCCCGTATCCCGTATCCCGTATCCCGTATCCCGTATCCCGTACACGTATTCGTATCCCGTACCCGTATCCCGTACCCGTATCCCGTACCCGTATCCCGTACCCGTATCCCGTACGCGTATCCCGTACACGTATCCCGTATCCCGTATCCGTATCCCGTATCCGTATCTCGTATCCCGTACCCGTATCCCGTACCCGTATCCCGTACCCGTATCCCGTACCCGTATCCCGTATCCCGTACCCAGTACCCGTATCCCGTACCCGTATCCCGTACCCGTATCCCGTACCCGTATCCCGTACCCGTATCCCGTACCCGTATCCCGTACCCGTATCCCGTACCCGTATCCCGTACCTTTATCCCGTACCCGTATCCCGTACCCGTATCCCGTACCCCGTACCCGTATCCCGTACCCGTATCCCGTACCCGTATCCCGTACCTTTATCCCATATCCCGTACCCGTAACCCGTACCCGTATCCCGTACCCGTACCCGTATCCCGTACCCGTATCCCGTACCCGTATCACGTACACGTATCCCGTACCCGCATCCCGTACCCCGTACCCCGTACCCCGTACCCCGTACCCCGTACCCCGTACCCCGTACCCCGTACCCCGTACCCCGTACCCCGTACCCCGTACCCTGTACCCGTATCCCGTATCCCGTATCCCGTATCCCGTATCCCGTATCCCGTATCCCGTATCCCGTATCCCGTATCCCGTACCCGTATCCCGTATCCCGTATCCCATATCCCGTATCCCGTACCCGTATCCGTATCCGTCTCTCGTACTCGTATTTGTATCCCGTACCCGTATCCCGTACCCCGTACACCGTACCCCGTACCCCGTACCCGTATCCCGTACCCGTATCCCGTACCCGTATCTCGTACCCGTATCCCGTACCCGTATCCCGTACACGTATCCCGTACCCGTATCCCGTACCCGTATCCCGTACTTGTATCCCGTTCCCGTATCCCGTATCCCGTACCCGTATCCGTATCAGGTATCCCGTACCCGTATCCCGTACCCGTATCCCGTACCCGTATCCGTATCCCGTATCTAGTATCCCGTATCCCGTATACCGTATCCCGTATCCCGTATCCCGTATCCCGTATCCCGTATCCCGTATCCCGTACCCGTATCCCGTATCCCGTATCCCGTATCCCGTATCCCGTATCCCGTATCCCGTATCCCGTATCCCGTATCCCGTATCCCGTATCCCGTATCCCGTATCCCTCCCGTACCCGTATCCCGTACCCGTTCCCGTATCCCGTATCCCGTATCTCGTATCCCGTATCCCGTATCCCGTATCCCGTATCCCGTATCCCGTATCCCGTATCCCGTATCCCGTATCCCGTATCCCGTATCCCGTATCCCGTATCCCGTATCCCGTATCCCGTATCCCGTATCCCGTATCCCGTATCCCGTATCCCGTATCCCGTATCCCGTATCCCGTACTCGTTCCCAACATCACCAATCTCGGGTAGGATTTACAAGAAACAGTGCGGAATTTAAATATGCGTCAATTTGAAATCCGCCGCACGGAGGTTCGTATTTTGCTTAGCATGCTTTCACTATGCCGAGATTTTGCCGACGCAAATTGATCTGAGACGTAATATTTCGATGTAATGCTTTATAACGACGAATTAAAAAAGGTTTGAATGCGCTATATTACCAGTAAGGCGCCGTAGTTGGCGATGAATGAGCGAGCGCGAAATAAATGTATGGTGAATTTCAAGCCGATCGGGCAAGTAGTTCCTGAGATACAAAAAAGGTGCACGTGCGCACGTGCAGAGACTCCCCACCCATGACTTGTGGGTAAGCGGCGGCGGAGGGTCCCTAACCATACACCAAATTTGAACACAATCGGCTCAGCCGTTCCTGAGATATAGAATAGGGGTGTGCACGTGCGCACGTGCAGAGGCACCCCATCCCTGACTTGCGGGAAACTGGCGGTTGAGAGGTCCCTAAACACACACCAAATTTGAACACAATCGGCTCAGCAATTCCTGAGATATATAATAGGGGTGAGCACGTGCGCACGTGCAGAGGCACTCCACCCCTCACTTGTGGAAAGGCAACGGCTGAGAGGTCCCTAACCACACATCAAATTAGAACGGAATCGGTTCAGCCGTTCCTGAGATGTAAAATAGGGGTGTGCACGAGCGCACGTGCAGAGGCACCCCACCACTGACTTGTGGAAAATTGGCGACTGAGTGGTCCCTAACCACTCACCAAATTTGCACACAATCGGCTCAGCCGTTGCCGAGTTTGTGCGAGAAAACACTTTTCAACACCCCTCACGCCGCACGCGCCACGCGCAGTGGTAGTCACCGACATGACACGGCACTGGTCTCAAACAGGGTAGATTGGATGGGGCTGCTCAGAAAAGAAGTCAGCTTGTCAATCGGACGTGTGGTTGTAGAGATATGAGCTTCTCAAAAGCGTTGCCACGGGCCGGGCTGGGCCGGGCCGGGCCGGGCCGCTCATATTCAGATTTTTCCCATATACCACCTAAAGACGAGCGAGCGCGAAGAGCTCGCTCGTCTTAAAAGTCGTAATGAACGAATCAAAATTCACAAAATAGGTTTACAAGGTATTTGTGAAAGCTTTAGCACAAAACAATTTAGAGACCGATCTGAAAGTAAACAATAAATGGCAAAGCGAAATAGGTGGCGACATCAATGGAACATTAACAAAACTTGTAAATGCCACGACGTCTACGTATTTGCTGTACTTACATTATATAATAATAACAAGAATATATCCAACAAATAAGCTGCTGGAAGCCATGAATATACAATCTTCGAACCTTTGTTCCTTTTGTGCAGGGGCGTCGCTCCCGGGGGTCCGGGTGCCCCGGACCCCCCCCCCCCCCCCACACACACACACACACACACACACACACACACACACACACACACACACACACACACACACACACACACACACACACACACACACACACACACACACACCCACCCACCCACCCACCCACCCACCCACCCACCCACCCACCCACCCACCCACCCACCCACCCACCCACCCACCCACCCACCCACCCACCCACCCACCCACCCACCCACCCACCCACCCACCCACCCACCCACCCACCCACCCACACACCCACACACACACACACACACACACACACACACACACACACACACACACACACACACACACACACACACACACACACACACACACACACACACACACACACACACACACACACACACACACACACACACACACACACACACACACACACACACACACACACACACACACACACACACACACACACACACACACACACACACACACACACACACACACACACACACACACACACACACACACACACACACACACACACACACACACACACACACACACACACACACACACACACACACACACACACACACACACACACACACACACACACACACACACACACACACACACACACACACACACACACACACACACACACACACACACACACACACACACACACACACACACACACACACACACACACACACACACACACACACACACACACACACACACACACACACACACACACACACACACACACACACACACACACACACACACACACACACACACACACACACACACACACACACACACACACACACACACACACACACACACACACACACACACACACACACACACACACACACACACACACACACACACACACACACACACACACACACACACACACACACACACACACACACACACACACACACACACACACACACACACACACACACACACACACACACACACACACACACACACACACACACACACACACACACACACACACACACACACACACACACACACACACACACACACACACACACACACACACACACACACACACACACACACACACACACACACACACACACACACACACACACACACACACACACACACACACACACACACACACACACACACACACACACACACACACACACACACACACACACACACACACACACACACACACACACACACACACACACACACACACACACACACACACACACACACACACACACACACACACACACACACACACACACACACACACACACACACACACACACACACACACACACACACACACACACACACACACACACACACACACACACACACACACACACACACACACACACACACACACACACACACACACACACACACACACACACACACACACACACACACACACACACACACACACACACACACACACACACACACACACACACACACACACACACACACACACACACACACACACACACACACACACACACACACACACACACACACACACACACACACACACACACACACACACACACACACACACACACACACACACACACACACACACACACACACACACACACACACACACACACACACACACACACACACACACACACACACACACACACACACACACACACACACACACACACACACACACACACACACACACACACACACACACACACACACACACACACACACACACACACACACACACACACACACACACACACACACACACACACACACACACACACACACACACACACACACACACACACACACACACACACACACACACACACACACACACACACACACACACACACACACACACACACACACACACACACACACACACACACACACACACACACACACACACACACACACACACACACACACACACACACACACACACACACACACACACACACACACACACACACACACACACACACACACACACACACACACACACACACACACACACACACACACACACACACACACACACACACACACACACACACACACACACACACACACACACACACACACACACACACACACACACACACACACACACACACACACACACACACACACACACACACACACACACACACACACACACACACACACACACACACACACACACACACACACACACACACACACACACACACACACACACACACACACACACACACACACACACACACACACACACACACACACACACACACACACACACACACACACACACACACACACACACACACACACACACACACACACACACACACACACACACACACACACACACACACACACACACACACACACACACACACACACACACACACACACACACACACACACACACACACACACACACACACACACACACACACACACACACACACACACACACACACACACACACACACACACACACACACACACACACACACACACACACACACACACACACACACACACACACACACACACACACACACACACACACACACACACACACACACACACACACACACACACACACACACACACACACACACACACACACACACACACACACACACACACACACACACACACACACACACACACACACACACACACACACACACACACACACACACACACACACACACACACACACACACACACACACACACACACACACACACACACACACACACACACACACACACACACACACACACACACACACACACACACACACACACACACACACACACACACACACACACACACACACACACACACACACACACACACACACACACACACACACACACACACACACACACACACACACACACACACACACACACACACACACACACACACACACACACACACACACACACACACACACACACACACACACACACACACACACACACACACACACACACACACACACACACACACACACACACACACACACACACACACACACACACACACACACACACACACACACACACACACACACACACACACACACACACACACACACACACACACACACACACACACACACACACACACACACACACACACACACACACACACACACACACACACACACACACACACACACACACACACACACACACACACACACACACACACACACACACACACACACACACACACACACACACACACACACACACACAGACACACACACACACACACACACACACACACACACACACACACACACACACACACACACACACACACACACACTTTTGAGCTGGCGCCGAAGGCGCCCCTCAAAAAGTGGGTCTGTTCTGGGTTTTGAGAGGGCGCCTCGGTGCCCCTTTAAAAAAAACTCACCAAAAAAATCAAACCAAGGAAAAACTAAAAAAGCCACTAAAAATGCCCCGCCAGTATGTGTGTGCGCCCCTATGTCATTGAGGGCCAAAACCAGTGGCGTACCTAGTATACGGTCATTCAGGGCATGGCATGGTCCTTTGGACCCGAGGCGCCCATGCAAAGCTGACGATCAGTGACGTCGCCCCTCCGGCCAGTGACGGCGCCACTCTGGCCAGTGAGGACGCTCCATCGGCCAGTGACGGCGCCCCCGGCCAGTGAGGGCGCCCCTCTTCGGCCCGTGACAGCGCCCCTCCAGCGAGTGACGGCGCCCCTCCGGATAGTGACGGCGCCCCTCCTGCGAGTGACGGCACCCTCTAATTAGTGACTGCCCTCTCCGGCCAGTAACGGTGCCCCCCCCCCCCCCCCAGTCAGTGACGGCGCTCCTCCGGCTAGTGACGGTGCCCCTTCGGATAGTGACGAAGCCCCTCCGGATAGTGACGGCGCCCCTCCGGATAGTGAGGGTGCCCCTCCGGCCAGTGACGGCGCCTCTCCGGTTAGTGACGGCGCCCCTCCGGCCAGTGACGACGCCCCTCCAGCCAGTGACCACGCCCCTCCGGCGAGTGACGGCGCCCCTCCGGATAGTGACGGCAACCCTCCGACCAGTGACAGCGCCCCTCCGGCCAGGGAGGCGCCCCTCCGGCCAGGGAGGCGACCCTCCGGCCAGTGACCACGCCCCTCCCACGAGTGACGGCGCCCCTCCGGATAGTGACGGCGCCCCTCCGGCTAGTGATGGCGTCCCACAAAATGTTAAAGGTACGACGAGCACGTGCGGAAGGAGAGGCGCCCCCTGCAAAATGTTCGCCAATATTGGTGGCGCCCCGCAAGGCAATGACCTGGTCCTTTATGAATTTCTGCGCACGCCACTGGCCCAAGCTCATGGGCGCCCCTCTCCCAAAATGTGGCGCCCCTTTATTACAGTTGCGATGGCGGCAAGATGCTCCCGAGGGCGGCAATGTGTCTTCCGAGGGCGACATGGTGCCTGCTAAGGGCGGCATAATACGCTCTAAGGGCGGCAGAATGCCTTCCGAGGGCGGCATGATGCCTACCAAGGGCGGCATAATGCGTTCTGAGGGCGGAAAAATGCTGTCCGAGGGCGGCAATATGTCTTCCGAGGAGGGCGGCATGATGCCTTCCAAGGGCGGTATAATGCGCTCTGAGTGCGGCAAAATGATTTCTGAGGGCGGTAAGATGTCTTCCGATGGCGGCATGGCACCTTCAAAGGGCGGCATAATGCACTCTGAGGGCGGCAGAATACCTTTCGAGGGCGGCAAGACTTCTTCTGAGGGCGGCATAATGCGCTCTGAGGGCGGCATAATGCGCTCTGAGGGCGGCAAAATGCTTTCCGAGAGCGGCAAGATGTCTTCCGAGGGCGGCATGATGCCTGACGAGGGCGGCAAGACGTCTTCTGAGGCCTTCCGAGGGCGACAAGACGTCTTCTGAGGGCGGCATAATGCACTCTGAGGGCGACAAGATGCTTTTCAAGGACGGCAAGATGTCTTCCGAGGGCGGCATGATTCCTTACATGGGCGGCATAATGCGCTCTGAGGGCGTAAAAATGCCTTCCCAGGGCTGCAAGATGTCTTCCAAGGGCGGCATGATGCCTTCCGAGGGTGGCAAGATGTCTTCCGAGGCCTTCCGAGGGCGGTATAATGCGCTCTGAGGGTGGCAAAATTCCTTCCGAAGGCGGCAAGATGTCTTCCGAGGGCGCCATGAATCATGATGCTTTCTGAGGGTGGCATAATGCGCTGTGAGGGCGGAAAGATACCTTCCACGGACGTCATGATGCCTTTCGAGGGCGGCAAGATGTCTTGCGACGGCGGGTGGAGTTTCTTATTCAAATGGTGGGCCCCAGAAACTTCCCGCTTTGCCCCACCAACTTCTGTCAGATTTAAACGGTCCCTGGCGCTAAAATGAAAAATTTCACTTCAAACATGAAAAACAACCAGACAATGTGATAGTTTGCCCCACCAACTTGTATCCGAAAACATCCACCCATACTTCCGAGGGCCACGAGATACCTTCCGAGGGCGGCATAATGCGTTGTGAGTCGTGACTGTGCAGTCGGCGCCCCTGCATGCCTCGCGAGGGGGGGGGGCTGCGAGTGCAGGTGTCGCCTCTCGAGTCGTGAGTGCCGGCGGCACCCCTTTGGATCGGAAGTGAGGCCCCTTTTGGACTGGAGATGACGACCCCAACAGCAGTATCCTCCCCCTCCCGAAATGTGTTTTTTTGGTTGTGCGCCTGGGCCGATCCCTTTAATTATAATTAACCACTGCACCCGTCATGATGCACCGAAGGGATGGGTACCATTTGAATGTCTATTCGATTTACCGTTTGCAAGTTATTGACTGTTATTTCCTTTCCTTCCTTGATAAACTTTCCCTTAATTATTTTCTTCATTGTGAAATATGTTTACCGCTGCGCAGTTGCTATAGCAGAAGACCGAAGTAAACCGTGATATTTTGTTTTACGTCGCGTGATTTTGAGTTCAGACCTCACAGGCAGTCATGAATAGGTATGGCCAATGTTAATGTGCAACAGGGGCGAATCCAGAGGGGCAAAAGGGTCATGCCCCCTCCGCCCCCAAAGGTCCAGAAACTATGATTCCCCCCCCCAAAAAAAACGGTCGAACGTACAGTTGTAAAAATTGTTATGATAGCAGTCAAAATCCAGCTATCCACAATGAAAAACTGGAAAATTTCGCTCCGCTTCGCGACATGACACACAATACGCGATTGCTTTTACAAATTTGGAAAATGGGAAAATGAATTCATTAAGCGTCTGGCAGAGTCTCTCCTTGGCGGTACCTAATTGCCAACTCCCCAGGGCCCACTCCCTTCATAAAATATTAACTTTCAAGTGGGATACATTTTTAGCTAGTCTGCCCAGTTCCGAAAGAAGCGACGCGACCGCAAAGACGCGGACATCGACACTTGGAAACTGCTCCAGCGGTGCCCAACTTGCCGGACCGAAGACCAGGCCAGGACCATCTCCCCAAACCATCTTGCCCTTAGCTCCTCCAGATCCGCAGGGACCATTTATGTGCAGAAAAATCGTTCTGCCTCTTGCCTCTTTCAAACCATTTGCACTGTTACCAGTTGTTTGTTACAGTTCATACACACATAGTTGCGTGTTACAGTTCGGTACATACATTCGGTGTATGTATACAGTTATTATTAGCATATGTAGTATTGAGCGGTGACTGCCACCGGTCATCGTGATTTACTATCCGAAGAATATATATATATATATATATATATATATATATATATATATATATATATATATATATATATATATATATATATATATATATATATATATATATATATATATATATATATATATATATATATATATATATATATATATATATATATATATATATATAGATATATATAGATATATATATATATATATATATATATATATATATATATATATATATATATATATATATATATATATATATATATATATATATATATATATATATATATATATATATATATATATATATATATATATATATATATATATATATATATATATATATATATATATATATATATATATATATATATATATATATATATATATATATATATATATATATATATATATATATATATATATATATATATATATATATATATATATATATATATATATATATATATATATATATATATATATATATATATATATATATATATATATATATATATATATATATATATATATATATATATATATATATATATATATATATATATATATATATATATATATATATATATATATATATATATATATATATATATATATATATATATATATATATATATATATATATATATATATATATATATATATATATATATATATATATATATATATATATATATATATATATATATATATATATATATATATATATATATATATATATATATATATATATATATATATATATATATATATATATATATATATATATATATATATATATATATATATATATATATATATATATATATATATATATATATATATATATATATATATATATATATATATATATATATATATATATATATATATATATATATATATATATAATATATATATATATATATATATATATATATATATATATATATATATATATATATATATATATATATATATATATATATATATATATATATATATATATATATATATATATATATATATATATATATATATATATATATATATATATATATATATATATATATATATATATATATATATATATATATATATATATATATATATATATATATATATATATATATATATATATATATATATATATATATATATATATATATATATTTATATATATATATATATATATATATATATATATATATATATATATATATATATATATATATATATATATATACATATATATATATATATATATATATA
>JAXIVJ010000983.1:2500-65000 GCA_036785665.1 Chirona hameri
TTGTCACTCGGCTCCTCTGATACACCCCACCGCTGTCACTCGGCTCATGTAATACACCCCACAGCTGTCACTCGGCTCCTCTAATACACCACACAGCTGTCACTCGGCTCCTGTAATACACCTCACCGCCATCACTCGGCTCCTGTAATACACTCCACAGCTGTCACTCGGCTCCTGTAATACACCCCACCGCTGTCACTTGGCTCCTCTGATACACCCCAACGCTGTCATTCGGCTCCTCTGATACACCCCACCGCTGTCACTCAGCTCCTCTGATACACCCCACAGCTGTCACTCGGCTCCTGTAATACACCCCACAGCTGTCACTCGGCTCCTGTAATACACCCCACCGCTGTCACTTGGCTCCTCTGATACACCCCACCGCTGTCATTTGGCTCCTCTGATACACCCCACAGCTGTCACTCGGCTTCTGTAATACACCCCACCGCTGTCACTCGGCTCATGTAATACACCCCATCGCTGTCAACCGGCTCCTGTAATACACCCCACAGCTGTCACTCGGCTCCTGTAATACACCCCACCGCCATCACTCGGCTCCTGTAATACACTCCACAGCTGTCACTCGGCTCCTGTAATACACCCCACCGCTGTCACTTGGCTCCTCTGATACACCCCACCGCTGTCACTCGGCTCCTGTAATACACCACACCGCTGTCACTCGGCTCCTGTAATACACCCCACAGCTGTCACTCGGCTCCTGAAATACACCGCACCGCTGTCACTCGGCTCCTGTAATACACCCCACAGCTGTCACTCGGCTCCTGTAATACACCCCACCGCTGTCACTTGGCTCCTCTGATACACTCCACCGCTGTCACTCGGCTCCTGTAATACACTCCACAGCTGTCACCCGGCTCCTGTAATACACCACACCGCTGTCACTCGGCTCCTGTAATACACCCCATCGTTGTCACTCGGCTCCTGTAATACACCCCATCGCTGTCAACCGGCTCCTGTAATACACCCCACCGCTGTCACTCGGCTCCTGTAATACATCCCACAGCTGTCACTCGGCTCCTGTAATACACCGCACCGCTGTCACTCGGCTCCTGTAATACACCCCACAGCTGTCACTCGGCTCCTCAGATACACCCCACAGCTGTCACTCGGCTCCTGTAATACACCTCATCGCTGTCACTCGGCTCCTGTAATACACCCCATCGCTGTCAGTCGGCTCCTCTGATACACCCCACCGCTGTCACTTGGACCCTGTAATACACCCAACCGCTGTCACTCGGCTCCTGTAATATACCCCACAGCTGTCACTGGGCTCCTGTAATACACCCCACCACTGTCACTCAGCTCCTGCAATACACCCCACCGCTGTCACTTGGCTCCTCTGATACACCCCAACGCTGTCACTCGACTCCTGTAATACACCCCACCGCTGTCACTCGGCTCCTGTAATACACCCCACCGCTGTCACTCGGCTCCTGTAATAAACCCCACCGCTGCCACTCGGCTTCTGTAATACACCCCACCGCTGTCACTCGGCTCCTGTAATACACCCCTACCGCTGGCACTCGGCTCCTGTAATACACCCCACCGCTGTCACTGGGCTCCTGTAATACACCCCACCACTGTCAGTCGGCTCCTGTAATACACCCCACCGCTGCCACTCGGCTCCTGTAATACACCCCACCGCTGTCACTCGGCTCCTGTAATACACCCCTACCGCTGGCACTCGGCTCCTGTAATACACCCCACCGCTGTCACTGGGCTCCTGTAATACACCCCACCGCTGTCACTCGGCTCCTCTGATACACCCCGCCGCTGTCACTCAGCTCCTCTGATACACCCCACCGCTGTCACTCGGCTCCTGTAATCTATATTACTATTTGACAAGCGTCTGTCTGTCTGTCTGTCTGTCTGTCTGTCATTCCAGAACGAATTTAACACAGTAAAGCGGCAGTTCTACATTGCAGTACCACATTGCTATAAGCACGTGATGTACGTGATTTTAAGGTTTTCAAACGAGTTTACGGATACTACCGAGTGGTGTATAATTTGTACATTTCCGTCGTATTTGATACGATAGTGACAGACAGTTTTATGTTGTGCAGTTTTGGGCGAAGGTTTGTGTTGTAACTAACATAGATGGAGGTGTTAAGAAATATTTTACAGTAACAAACAGTTTACGGATACGAGTTTTACATCGCTTCACTCCAGTCGAAAGCCAATCAGATCCGACCACGGATACTACAGTGCCACAACCAAGGAGAAGCAACCACGGAATCACTGCGAAACGAAGGTCATCGACATACGGTACGGTACATATCAATGAACATATACGCTAAGCCGGGGTGGAGTTTTCACAGGTTTAACGGGTGTATAACGGGTGCCATAGGTTTTCCACGGGAATAATGGGTGCGTCCGGGCTATAACGGGGTTATCACGTGTTCCACAGGGGCACAACGGGTATTACGGGTGTGTGTCGGGCACCGTAGGTTTTTGACGGGTACTTAGCATGTATGACGGGTACAAAAACGTATGATAGGTACAACAGGTGTCACGGGTAGTACGGGTTATCAATCCCTAATTGCCTATCACTGGCTTACACCACCACTTGACACCAGTAATCGCCCAGCGGAGCGGACGGGTTGGCACTAGTACACCCCACCGCTGTCACTCGGCTCCTGTAATACAGCCCACCGCTGTCACTCGGCTCCTGTAATACACCCCACCGCTGTCACTCGGCTCCTGTAATACACCCCACCACTGTCACTCGGCTCCTGTAATACACCCCATCGCTGTCACCCGGCTCCTGTAATACACCCCACCGATGTCACTCATCTCCTCTCATACACCCCACCGCCGTCACTCGGCTCCTGTAATACACCCCACCGCTGTCACTCAGCTCCTGTAATACACCCCCACCGCTGTTACTCGGCTCCTCTGATACACCCCACCGCTGTCACTCGGCTCCTGGAATACACCCCATTGCTGTCACTCGGCTCCTGTAATACACCCTACCGCTGTCACTCGGCTCCTGTAATACACCCCACCGCTGTCACTCGGCTCCTGTAATTGTGGAGAGAAAAAAAATGTGATAAAAGGGGATTGCCATTTTAAAGAAAATGTCATTGTGAAAATGTCATTAAAGAAAATGTCACCCCACCGCTGTCGCTTGGCCCCTCTAAAACACTCCACCGCTGTCCCTCGGCTCCTCTCATAAACGCCACCGCTGCCACTCGGCTCCTGTAATGCATCCCTCCGCTGTCACTCGGCTCCTCTGATACACCCCCACCGCTGTCACTCGGCTCTTGTAATACACCTCCAACGCTGTCACTCGGCTCCTGTAATACACCCCACCGCTGTCACTTGGCTCCTGTAATACACCCCACTGCTGTCACTCGGCTCCTGTAATACACCCCACCGCTGTCACTCAGGTCCTGTAATACACCACACCGCTGTCACTTGGCTCCTCTGATACACCCCACCGCTGTCATTCGGCTCCTCTGATACACCCCACAGCTGTCACTCGGCTCCTGTAATACACCCCACCGCTGTCACTCGGCTCCTGTAATACACCCCATCGCTGTCAACCGGCTCCCGTAATACACCCCACCGCTGTCACTTCGCTCCTCTGATACACCCCACCGCTGTCACTCGGCTCCTATAATACACCGCACCGCTGTCACTCGGCTCCTGTAATACACCCCACAGCTGTCACTCGGCTCCTGAAATACACCGCACCGCTGTCACTCGGCTCCTGTAATACACCCCACAGCTGTCACCCGGCTCCTGTAATACACCACACCGCTGTCACTCGGCTCCTGTAATACACCCCATCGCTGTCAATCGGCTCCTGTAATACACCCCATCGCTGTCAACCGGCTCCTGTAATAAACCCCACCGCTCTCACTCGGCTCCTGTAATACACCCCACCGCTGTCATTCGGCTCCTGTAATACATCCCACAGCTGTCACTCGGCTCCTGTAATACACCGCACCGCTGTCACTCGGCTCCTGTAATACACCCCACAGCTGTCACTCGGCTCCTCTGATACACCCCACAGCTGTCACTCGGCTCCTGTAATACACCCCATCGCTGTCACTCGGCTCCTGTAATACACCCCATCGCTGTCAGTCGGCTCCTCTGATACACCCCACCGCTGTCACTTGGACCCTGTAATACACCCAACCGCTGTCACTCGGCTCCTGTAATATACCCCACCGCTGTCACTGGGCTCCTGTAATACACCCCACCACTATCACTCAGCTCCTGCAATACACCCCACCGCTGTCACTCGGCTCCTCTGATACACCCCACCGCTGTCACTCGACTCCTGTAATACACCCCACCGCTGCCACTCGGCTCCTGTAATACACCCCACCGCTGTCACTCGGCTCCTGTAATAAACCCCACCGCTGCCACTCGGCTCCTGTAATACACCCCACCGCTGTCACTCGGCTCCTGTAATACACCCCTACCGCTGGCACTCGGCTCCTGTAATACACCCCACCGCTGTCACTGGGCTCCTGTAATACACCCCACCACTGTCAGTCGGCTCCTGTAATACACCCCACCGCTGCCACTCGGCTCCTGTAATACACCCCACCGCTGCCACTCGGCTCCTGTAATACACCCCTACCGCTGGCACTCGGCTCCTGTAATACACCCCACCGCTGTCACTGGGCTCCTGTAATACACCCCACCGATGTCACTCGGCTCCTCTGATACACCCCACCGCTGTCACTCAGCTCCTCTGATACACCCCACCGCTGTCACTCGGCTCCTGTAATACACCCCATCGCTGTCACCCGGCTCCTGTAATACACCCCACCGATGTCACTCATCTCCTCTGATACACACCACCGTCGTCACTCGGCTCCTGTAATACACCCCACCGCTGTCACTCAGCTCCTGTAATACACCCCCACCGCTGTTACTCGGCTCCTCTGATACACCCCACCGCTGTCACTCGGCTCCTGTAAAACACCCCTCCGCTGTCACTCGGCTCCTGTAATACACCCTACCGCTGTCACTCGGCTCCTGTAATACACCCCACCGCTGTCACTCGGCCCCTGTAATTGTGGAGAAAGAAAAAAATGTGATAAAAGGAGATTGCCATTTTAAAGAAAATGTCATTGTGAAAATGTCATTAAAGAAAATGTCACCCCACCGCTGTCGCTTGGCCCCTCTGAAACACTCCACCGCTGTCCCTCGGCTGCTCTCATAAACGCCACCGCTGCCACTCGGCTCCTGTAATGCACCCCTCCGCTGTCACTCGGCTCCTCGGATACACCCCCACCGCTGTCACTCGGCTCTTGTAATACACCCCCAACGCTGTCACTCGGCTCCTGTAATACACCCCACCGCTGTCACTCGGCTCCTGTAATACACCCCACCGCTGTCACTCAGCTCCTGTAATAGAACCCACCGCCGTCACTCGGCTCCTGTGATACACCCCACTGCTGTTACTCGGCTCCTGTAATACACCCCACCCTGTCACTTGGCTCCTCTGATACACTCCACCGCTGTCACTCGGCTCCTATAATACACCCCACCGCTGTCACACGGCTCCTGTAATACAATTCACCGCTGTCACTCGGCTCCTCTGATACACCCCACGGCTGTCACTCGGCTCCTGTAATACACCCAGCCGCTGTCACTCGGCTCCTGTAATACACCCCACCGCTGTCACTCGGCTCCTGTAATACACCCCTCCGCTGTCACTCGGCTCCTGTAATACACCCAGTCGCTGTCACTCAGCTCCTGTAATACACCCCCCCCCCCCACCGCTGTCACTCGGCTCCTCTGATACACCCCACCGCTGTCACTCGGCTCCTGTAAAACACCCCTCCGCTGTCACTCGGCTCCTGTAATACACCCAGTCGCTGTCACTCGGCTCCTGTAATACACCCCACCGCTGTCATTCAGCTCCTCTGATACACTCCACCGCTGTCACTCGGCTCCTGTAATACACCCCACCGCTGTCACTCGGCTCCTCTGATACACCCCACCGCTGTCACTTGGCTCCTGTAATACACCCCACCGCTGTCACGCGGCTCATGTAATACACCCAACAGCTGTCACTCGGATCCTGTAATACACCCCACCGCTGTCACTCGGCTCCTGTAATACACCTCACCGCTGACACTCGGCTCCTGTAATACACCCCACCGCTGTCACTCGGGTCCTCTGATACACCCCACCACTGTAATTTGGCTCCTGTAATACGCCCCACCGCTGTCACTCGGTTCCTCTGTTACACCCCCACCGCTGTCACTCGGCTTCTGTAATACACCCAACCGCTGTCACTCGGCTCCTGTAATACACCCCCACCGCTGTCACTCGGCTCCTGTAATACACCCTACCGCTGTCACTTGGCTCCTGTAATACACCCAACCGCTGTCACTCGGCTCCTGTAATACACCCCAGCGCTGTCACCCGGCTCATGTAATACAACCTATTGCTTCTCACTCGGGTACTGTAATACACCCCACCGCTGTTACTCGGCTCCACGGATACACCTTACCGCTGTCCCTCGGCTCCTCTGTTACACCCCACCGCTGTCAATCGGCTCCTGTAATACACCCCACCGCTGCCACTCGGCTCCTGTAATACACCCCACCGCTGTCACTCGGCTCCTGTAATATACACCACCGCTGTCACTCGGCCACTGTAATACACCCCACCGCTGTCACTCGGCTCCTGTAATACACCCCACCGCTGTCACTCGGCTCCTGTAATATACCCCACCACTGTCACTCGGCTCCTGTAATATACCCCACCGCCATCCCTCGGCTCCTCTAATACACCTCACCGCTGTCACTCGGCTCCTGTAGTACACCCCACCGCTGTAATTAGGCTCCTTTAATACACCCCACCGCTGTCACTCAGCTCCTATGATACACGCCCACCACTGTCACTCGGCTCCTCTGATACACCCCATCGCTGTCACTCAGCTCCTGTAATACACCCCACCGCTGTCACTCGGCTCCTGTAATACACCCCACCGCTGTCACTCGGCCCCTCTGATACACCCCACCGTTGTCACTCGGCTCCTGTAATACACCCCACCGCTGTCACTCGGCTCCTGTAATACACCCCCACCGCTGTAACTGAGCTCCTGTAATACACCCCACCGCTGTCACTCGGCTCCTGTAATACACCCAACCGCTGTCATTCGGCTCCTGTAATACACCCCACCGCTGTCACTCAGCTCCTGTAATTACACCAACACCGCTGTCACTCGGCTCCCCTGATACACCTCACCGATGTCACTCGGCTCCTGTAGTACACCCCACCGCTGTCACTCGGCTCCTGTAATTACACCACCACCGCGGTCACTCGGCTCCCCTGATACACCTCACCGATGTCACTCGGCTCCTGTAATACACCCCACCGCGGTCACTCGGCTCCTCCGATACACCCCCACCGATGTCGCTCAGCTCCTGTAATACACCCCACTGCTGTCACTCGGCTCCTCTGATACACCCCCACCGCTGTCACTCGGCTTCTGTAATACACCCCACCGTTGTCACTCGGCTCCTCTGATACACCCCACCGCTGTCACTCAGCTCCTGTAATACACCCCACCGATGTCACTCAGCTCCTGTAATACACCCCACTGCTGTCACTCGGCTCCTCTGATACACCCCCACCGCTGTCACTCGGCTTCTGTAATACACCCCACCACTGTCACTCGGCTCCTGTAATACACCCCACCGCTGTTACTCGGCTCCTTTAATACACCCCACCGCTGTCACTCAGCTCCTTTGATACACCCCCACCACTGTCACTCGGCTCCTCTGATACACCCCAACGCTGTCACTCAGCTCCTGTAATACACCCTACCGCTGTCACTCGGCTCCTGTAATACACCCCCACTGCTGTCACTCTGCTCCTTTAATACACCCCACCGCTGTCACTCAGCTCCTTTGATACACCCCCACCACTGTCACTCGGCTTCTCTGATACACCCCACCGCTGTAACTTGGCTCCTGTAATATACCCCACCGCTGTCACTTGGCTCCTGTAATATACCCCACCGCTGTCACTCGGCTCCTCTGATACACCCCACCGCTGTCACTTGGCTCCTGTAATATACCCCACCGCTGTCACTCGGCTCCTCTGATACACCCCCACCACTGTCACTCGGCTCCTGTAATACACACCACCGATGTCACTCGGCTCCTGTATTACACCCCACCGCTGTCACTCGGCTCCTCTGATACACTCCATCGCTGTCACTCGGCTCCTCTGATACACTCCACCGCTGTCACTCGGCTCCTGTAATATACACCATCGCAGTCGCTCGGCTCCTCTGATACACCCCGCCGCTGTCATTCGCCTCCTATAATACACCCCACCGCTGTCACTTGGCTCCTGTAATACACCCCACCGCTGTCACTTGGCTCCTGTAATACACCCCACCGCTGTCACTTGCCTCCTCTGATACACCCCACCGCCGCATGGGCGTATTTCAAAATCTTTGAAGGGGGGGGGGGGAATCCCTCAAGAGGGTGTCAATCCCCCACATGAGGGCGCCTCTTTTTGGGAAAAGAGTAATCCCCATTTTTTTCCCTCCGCGGATTTGGGTCGGTCACCTTATTTTGGTATTCGAACTGAAGAAATTCACTTTCCAAACTCATATACAAAAAATTTGGTCGAATTTTTCTGAAAAAAGTGTATTTTCATTTGTTTTGGTCAAAAACCAAAAATTGTGATAACAGGATATTGCCATTTTAAATAAAATGTCATTGTGAAAATGTCATTAAAGAAAATGTCACCTTTACCGCTGTCGCTTGGCTCTTCTGAAACACTCCACTGCTGTCCCTCAGCTCCTCTCATAAACGCCACCGCTGTCACTCGGCTCCTGTAATACACCCCACCGTCATCACTCGGCTCCGGTAATAAACCCCCAACGCTGTCACTCGGCTCCTGTAATACACCCCACCGCTGTCACTCGGCTCCTGTAATACACCCCACCGCCATCACTCGGCTCCTCTGATACACCCCACCGCTGTCACTTGGCTCCTGAAATACACCCCATCGCTGGCACTCGGCTCCTGTAATACACCACACCGCTGTCACTCAGCTCCTGTAATAGAACCCACCGCTGTCACTCGGCTCCTGTAATACACCCCACTGCTGTCACTCGGTTCCTCTGATACACCCCACCGCGTTGACTTGGCTCCTGTAATACACCACACCGCTGTCACTCGGCTTCTGTAATACACCCCACCGTTGTCACTCAGCTCCTGTAATACCCCCACCGCTGTCACTCAGCTCCTGTAATAGAACCCACCGCTGTCACTCGGCTCCTGTAATACACCCCACCGCTGTCACTCGGCTCCTCTGATACACCCCACCGCCATCACTGGGCTCCTTTAATACACACCACCGCTGTTACTCGGCTCCTGTAATACACCCCACCCCTGTCACTTGACTCCTCTGATGCACCCCACCGCTGTCACTAGGCTCCTCTGATACACCCCACCGCTGTCACTTGGCTCCTGTAATACACCCCCACCGTTGTCACTCGGCTCCTCTGATACACCCCACCGCTGTCACTCAGCTCCTGTAATAGAACCCACCGCTGTCACTCGGCTCCTGTAATACACCCCACTGCTGTCACTCGGTTCCTCTGATACACCCCACCGCGTTGACTTGGCTCCTGTAATACACCACACCGCTGTCACTCGGCTCCTGTAATATACCCCATCGCTGTCACTCGGCTCCTTGTTATACACCCCACCACTGGCACTCGGCTCCTGTAATACACCCCAACCGCTATCACTCGGCTCCTCTGATACACCCAAAAGCTGTCACTTGGCTCCTGTAATACACCCCACCGCTGTCACTCGGCTCCTGTAATTACACCCCCACCGCGGTCACTCGGCTCCCCTGATACACCTCACCGATGTCACTCGGCTCCTGTAATACACCCCACCGCTGTCACTCGGCTCCTCTGATACACCCCACCGCAGTCGCTCGGCTCCTCTGATACACCCCACCGCTGTCATTCGCCTCCTGTAATACACACCACCGCTTTCACTTGGCTCCTGTAATACACCCCACCGCTGTCACTCGGCTCATGTAATACACCCTACCGCTGTCACTCGGCTCCTGTAATATACCCCGCCGCTGTCACTCGGCTCCTGTAATACACCCCCACCGCTGTCACTCGGCTCCTGTAATACACCCCACCGCTGTCACTCGGCTCCTCTGATACACCCCACCGCTGTCACTCGGTTCCTGTAATACACCCCACTGCTGGCACTCAGCTCCTGTAATACACCCCACTGCTGTCACTCGGCTCCTCTGATACACCCCCACCGCTGTCACTCGGCTTCTGTAATACACCCCACCGCTGTCACTCGGCTCCTCTGATACACCCCACCGCTATCACTCAGCTCCTGTAATACACCCCACCGATGTCACTCAGCTCCTGTAATACACCCCACTGCTGTCACTCGGCTCCTCTGATACACCCCCACCGCTGTCACTCGGCTTCTGTAATACACCCCACCGCTGTCACTCGGCTCCTGTAATACACCCCCACCGCTGTCACTCGGCTCCTGTAATACACCCTACCGCTGTCACTTGGCTCCTGTAATACACCCAACCGCTGTCACTCGGCTCCTGTAATACACCCCAGCGCTGTCACCCGGCTCATGTAATACAACCTATTGCTTCTCACTCGGGTACTGTAATACACCCCACCGCTGTTACTCGGCTCCACGGATACACCTTACCGCTGTCCCTCGGCTCCTCTGTTACACCCCACCGCTGTCAATCGGCTCCTGTAATACACCCCACCGCTGCCACTCGGCTCCTGTAATACACCCCACCGCTGTCACTCGGCTCCTGTAATATACACCACCGCTGTCACTCGGCCACTGTAATACACCCCACCGCTGTCACTCGGCTCCTGTAATACACCCCACCGCTGTCACTCGGCTCCTGTAATATACCCCACCACTGTCACTCGGCTCCTGTAATATACCCCACCGCCATCCCTCGGCTCCTCTAATACACCTCACCGCTGTCACTCGGCTCCTGTAGTACACCCCACCGCTGTAATTAGGCTCCTTTAATACACCCCACCGCTGTCACTCAGCTCCTATGATACACGCCCACCACTGTCACTCGGCTCCTCTGATACACCCCATCGCTGTCACTCAGCTCCTGTAATACACCCCACCGCTGTCACTCGGCTCCTGTAATACACCCCACCGCTGTCACTCGGCCCCTCTGATACACCCCACCGTTGTCACTCGGCTCCTGTAATACACCCCACCGCTGTCACTCGGCTCCTGTAATACACCCCCACCGCTGTAACTGAGCTCCTGTAATACACCCCACCGCTGTCACTCGGCTCCTGTAATACACCCTACCGCTGTCACTCGGCTCCTGTAATACACCCAACCGCTGTCATTCGGCTCCTGTAATACACCCCACCGCTGTCACTCAGCTCCTGTAATTACACCAACACCGCTGTCACTCGGCTCCCCTGATACACCTCACCGATGTCACTCGGCTCCTGTAGTACACCCCACCGCTGTCACTCGGCTCCTGTAATTACACCACCACCGCGGTCACTCGGCTCCCCTGATACACCTCACCGATGTCACTCGGCTCCTGTAATACACCCCACCGCGGTCACTCGGCTCCTCCGATACACCCCCACCGATGTCGCTCAGCTCCTGTAATACACCCCACTGCTGTCACTCGGCTCCTCTGATACACCCCCACCGCTGTCACTCGGCTTCTGTAATACACCCCACCGCTGTCACTCGGCTCCTCTGATACACCCCACCGCTGTCACTCAGCTCCTGTAATACACCCCACCGATGTCACTCAGCTCCTGTAATACACCCCACTGCTGTCACTCGGCTCCTCTGATACACCCCCACCGCTGTCACTCGGCTTCTGTAATACACCCCACCACTGTCACTCGGCTCCTGTAATACACCCCACCGCTGTTACTCGGCTCCTTTAATACACCCCACCGCTGTCACTCAGCTCCTTTGATACACCCCCACCACTGTCACTCGGCTCCTCTGATACACCCCAACGCTGTCACTCAGCTCCTGTAATACACCCTACCGCTGTCACTCGGCTCCTGTAATACACCCCCACTGCTGTCACTCTGCTCCTTTAATACACCCCACCGCTGTCACTCAGCTCCTTTGATACACCCCCACCACTGTCACTCGGCTTCTCTGATACACCCCACCGCTGTAACTTGGCTCCTGTAATATACCCCACCGCTGTCACTTGGCTCCTGTAATATACCCCACCGCTGTCACTCGGCTCCTCTGATACACCCCACCGCTGTCACTTGGCTCCTGTAATATACCCCACCGCTGTCACTCAGCTCCTTTGATACACCCCCACCGATGTCACTCGGCTTCTCTGATACACCCCCACCGCTGTCACTCATCTCCTCTGATACACCCCACCGCCGTCACTCGGCTCCTGTAATATACCCCACCGCTGTCACTCGGCTCCTCTGATACACCCCCACCACTGTCACTCGGCTCCTGTAATACACACCACCGATGTCACTCGGCTCCTGTATTACACCCCACCGCTGTCACTCGGCTCCTCTGATACACTCCATCGCTGTCACTCGGCTCCTCTGATACACTCCACCGCTGTCACTCGGCTCCTGTAATATACACCATCGCAGTCGCTCGGCTCCTCTGATACACCCCGCCGCTGTCATTCGCCTCCTATAATACACCCCACCGCTGTCACTTGGCTCCTGTAATACACCCCACCGCTGTCACTTGGCTCCTGTAATACACCCCACCGCTGTCACTTGCCTCCTCTGATACACCCCACCGCCGCATGGGCGTATTTCAAAATCTTTGAAGGGGGGGGGGGGGGGGGGGAATCCCTCAAGAGGGTGTCAATCCCCCACATGAGGGCGCCTCTTTTTGGGAAAAGAGTAATCCCCATTTTTTTCCCTCCGCGGATTTGGGTCGGTCACCTTATTTTGGTATTCGAACTGAAGAAATTCACTTTCCAAACTCATATACAAAAAATTTGGTCGAATTTTTCTGAAAAAAGTGTATTTTCATTTGTTTTGGTCAAAAACCAAAAATTGTGATAAAAGGATATTGCCATTTTAAATAAAATGTCATTGTGAAAATGTCATTAAAGAAAATGTCACCTTTACCGCTGTCGCTTGGCTCTTCTGAAACACTCCACTGCTGTCCCTCAGCTCCTCTCATAAACGCCACCGCTGTCACTCGGCTCCTGTAATACACCCCACCGTCATCACTCGGCTCCTGTAATAAACCCCCAACGCTGTCACTCGGCTCCTGTAATACACCCCACCGCTGTCACTCGGCTCCTGTAATACACCCCACCGCCATCACTCGGCTCCTCTGATACACCCCACCGCTGTCACTTGGCTCCTGAAATACACCCCATTGCTGGCACCCGGCTCCTGTAATACACCACACCGCTGTAACTCAGCTCCTGTAATAGAACCCACCGCTGTCACTCGGCTCCTGTAATACACCCCACTGCTGTCACTCGGTTCCTCTGATACACCCCACCGCGTTGACTTGGCTCCTGTAATACACCACACCGCTGTCACTCGGCTTCTGTAATACACCCCACCGTTGTCACTCAGCTCCTGTAATACCCCCACCGCTGTCACACAGCTCCTGTAATAGAACCCACCGCTGTCACTCGGCTCCTGTAATACACCCCACCGCTGTCACTCGGCTCCTATGATACACCCCACCGCCATCACTGGGCTCCTTTAATACACACCACCGCTGTTACTCGGCTCCTGTAATACACCCCACCCCTGTCACTTGACTCCTCTGATGCACCCCACCGCTGTCACTAGGCTCCTCTGATACACCCCACCGCTGTCACTTGGCTCCTGTAATACACCCCCACCGTTGTCACTCGGCTCCTCTGATACACCCCACCGCTGTCACTCAGCTCCTGTAATAGAACCCACCGCTGTCACTCGGCTCCTGTAATACACCCCACTGCTGTCACTCGGTTCCTCTGATACACCCCACCGCGTTGACTTGGCTCCTGTAATACACCACACCGCTGTCACTCGGCTCCTGTAATATACCCCATCGCTGTCACTCGGCTCCTTGTTATACACCCCACCACTGGCACTCGGCTCCTGTAATACACCCCAACCGCTATCACTCGGCTCCTCTGATACACCCCACCGCTGTCACTTGGCTCCTGTAATACACCCCACCGCTGTCACTCGGCTCCTGTAATTACACCACCACCGCGGTCACTCGGCTCCCCTGATACACCTCACCGATGTCACTCGGCTCCTGTAATACACCCCACCGCTGTCACTCGGCTCCTCTGATACACCCCACCGCAGTCGCTCGGCTCCTCTGATACACCCCACCGCTGTCATTCGCCTCCTGTAATACACACCACCGCTTTCACTTGGCTCCTGTAATACACCCCACCGCTGTCACTCGGCTCATGTAATACACCCTACCGCTGTCACTCGGCTCCTGTAATATACCCCGCCGCTGTCACTCGGCTCCTGTAATACACCCCCACCGCTGTCACTCGGCTCCTGTAATACACCCCACCGCTGTCACTCGGCTCCTCTGATACACCCCACCGCTGTCACTCGGTTCCTGTAATACACCCCACTGCTGGCACTCAGCTCCTGTAATACACCCCACTGCTGTCACTCGGCTCCTCTGATACACCCCCACCGCTGTCACTCGGCTTCTGTAATACACCCCACCGCTGTCACTCGGCTCCTCTGATACACCCCACCGCTATCACTCAGCTCCTGTAATACACCCCACCGATGTCACTCAGCTCCTGTAATACACCCCACTGCTGTCACTCGGCTCCTCTGATACACCCCCACCGCTGTCACTCGGCTTCTGTAATACACCCCACCGCTGTCACTCGGCTCCTGTAATACACCCCACCGCTGTTACTCGGCTCCTTTAATACACCCCACCGCTGTCACTCAGCTCCTTTGATACACCCCCACCACCGTCACTCGGCTCCTCTGATACACCCCAACGCTGTCACTCAGCTACTGTAATACACCCCACCACTGTCACTCGGCTCCTTTAATACACCCCCACTGCTGTCACTCTGCTCCTTTAATACACCCCACCGCTGTCACTCAGCTCCTTTGATACACCCCCACCACTGTCACTCGGCTTCTCTGATACACCCCACCGCTGTCACTCGGCTCCTGTAATATACCCCACCGCTGTCACTCGGCTCCTCTGATACACCCCACCACTGTCACTCGGCTCCTGTAATACACCCCACCACTGTCACTCGGCTCCTGTAATACACCCCACCGTTGTCACTCGGCTCCTGTAATACACCTTACCGCTGTCACTCGGCTCCTGCAATACACCCAACTGCTGTCATTCAGCTCCTGTAATACACCCCACCGCAGTCGCTCGGCTCCTCTGATACACCCCGCCGCTGTCATTCGCCTCCTATAATACACCCCACCGCTGTCACTTGGATCCTGTAATACACCCCACCGCTGTCACTTGCCTCCTCTGATACACCCCCACTGCTGTCACTTGGCTCCTGTAATACACCCCACCGCTGTCACTCGGCTCCTGTAATACACCCCACCGCTGTCACTCAGCTCCTGTAATAACCCCACCGCTGTCACTTAGCTCCTGTAATAGAACCCACCGCTGTCACTCGGCTCCTGTAATACACCCCACCGCTGTCACTCGGCTTCTCTGATACACCCCACCGCCATCACTGGGCTCCTTTAATACACACCACCGCTGTTACTCGGCTCCTGTAATACACCCCACCCCTGTCACTTGACTCCTCTGATACACCCCGCCGCTGTCACTCGACTCCTCTGATACACCCCACCGCTGTCACTTGGCTCCTGTAATGCACCCCCACCGTTGTCACTCGGCTCCTCTGATACACCCCACCGCTGTCACTCGGCTCCTGTAATATACCCCATCGCTGTCACTCGGCTCCTTGTTATACACCCCACCACTGGCACTCGGCTCCTGTAATACACCCCAACCGCTATCACTCGGATCCTCTGATACACCCCACCGCTGTCACTTGGCTCCTGTAATACACCCCACCGTGGTCACTCGGCTCCTGTAATGCACCCCACCGTTGTCACTCGGCTGCTGTAATACACCCCACCGCTGTCACTCGGTTCCTGTAATACACCCCACTGCTGTCACTCAGCTCCTGTAATACACCCCACCGTTGTCACTCGGCTCCTCTCATACACCCCACCGCTGTCACTCGGCTCCTCTGATACACCCCATCGCCGTCACTCGGCTCCTGTAATACACCCCACCGCTGTCACTCGGCTCCTCTGATACACCCCACCGCTGTCACTCGGTTCCTCTGATACACCCCACCACTGTAACTTGGCTCCTGTAATACACCCCACCGCTGTCACTCCGCTCCTCTGTTACACCGCCACCGTTGTCACTCGGCTTCTGTAATACACCCAACCGTTGTCACTCGGCTCCTGTAATACACCCCCACCGCTGTCACTCGGCCCCTGTAATACACCCTACCGCTGTCACTTGGCTGCTGTAATACACCCAACCGCTGTCACTCGGCTCATGTAATACACCCCACCGCTGTCACCCGGCTCATGTAATCAAACCCATTGCTTTTCACTCGGGTACTGTAATACACCCCACCGCTGTTACTCGGCTCCACGGATACACCTTACCGCTGTCACTCGGCTCCTCTGTTACACCCCACCGCTGTCAATCGGCTCCTGTAATACACCCCACCGCTGCCACTCGGCTCCTGTAATACACCCAACCGCTGTCACTCGGCTCCTGTAATACACCCCAGCGCTGTCACCCGGCTCATGTAATACAACCTATTGCTTCTCACTCGGGTACTGTAATACACCCCACCGCTGTTACTCGGCTCCACGGATACACCTTACCGCTGTCCCTCGGCTCCTCTGTTACACCCCACCGCTGTCAATCGGCTCCTGTAATACACCCCACCGCTGCCACTCGGCTCCTGTAATACACCCCACCGCTGTCACTCGGCTCCTGTAATATACACCACCGCTGTCACTCGGCCACTGTAATACACCCCACCGCTGTCACTCGGCTCCTGTAATACACCCCACCGCTGTCACTCGGCTCCTGTAATATACCCCACCACTGTCACTCGGCTCCTGTAATATACCCCACCGCCATCCCTCGGCTCCTCTAATACACCTCACCGCTGTCACTCGGCTCCTGTAGTACACCCCACCGCTGTAATTAGGCTCCTTTAATACACCCCACCGCTGTCACTCAGCTCCTATGATACACGCCCACCACTGTCACTCGGCTCCTCTGATACACCCCATCGCTGTCACTCAGCTCCTGTAATACACCCCACCGCTGTCACTCGGCTCCTGTAATACACCCCACCGCTGTCACTCGGCCCCTCTGATACACCCCACCGTTGTCACTCGGCTCCTGTAATACACCCCACCGCTGTCACTCGGCTCCTGTAATTACACCAACACCGCTGTCACTCGGCTCCCCTGATACACCTCACCGATGTCACTCGGCTCCTGTAGTACACCCCACCGCTGTCACTCGGCTCCTGTAATTACACCACCACCGCGGTCACTCGGCTCCCCTGATACACCTCACCGATGTCACTCGGCTCCTGTAATACACCCCACCGCGGTCACTCGGCTCCTCCGATACACCCCCACCGATGTCGCTCAGCTCCTGTAATACACCCCACTGCTGTCACTCGGCTCCTCTGATACACCCCCACCGCTGTCACTCGGCTTCTGTAATACACCCCACCGCTGTCACTCGGCTCCTCTGATACACCCCACCGCTGTCACTCAGCTCCTGTAATACACCCCACCGATGTCACTCAGCTCCTGTAATACACCCCACTGCTGTCACTCGGCTCCTCTGATACACCCCCACCGCTGTCACTCGGCTTCTGTAATACACCCCACCACTGTCACTCGGCTCCTGTAATACACCCCACCGCTGTTACTCGGCTCCTTTAATACACCCCACCGCTGTCACTCAGCTCCTTTGATACACCCCCACCACTGTCACTCGGCTCCTCTGATACACCCCAACGCTGTCACTCAGCTCCTGTAATACACCCTACCGCTGTCACTCGGCTCCTGTAATACACCCCCACTGCTGTCACTCTGCTCCTTTAATACACCCCACCGCTGTCACTCAGCTCCTTTGATACACCCCCACCACTGTCACTCGGCTTCTCTGATACACCCCACCGCTGTAACTTGGCTCCTGTAATATACCCCACCGCTGTCACTTGGCTCCTGTAATATACCCCACCGCTGTCACTCGGCTCCTCTGATACACCCCACCGCTGTCACTTGGCTCCTGTAATATACCCCACCGCTGTCACTCAGCTCCTTTGATACACCCCCACCGATGTCACTCGGCTTCTCTGATACACCCCCACCGCTGTCACTCATCTCCTCTGATACACCCCACCGCCGTCACTCGGCTCCTGTAATATACCCCACCGCTGTCACTCGGCTCCTCTGATACACCCCCACCACTGTCACTCGGCTCCTGTAATACACACCACCGATGTCACTCGGCTCCTGTATTACACCCCACCGCTGTCACTCGGCTCCTCTGATACACTCCATCGCTGTCACTCGGCTCCTCTGATACACTCCACCGCTGTCACTCGGCTCCTGTAATATACACCATCGCAGTCGCTCGGCTCCTCTGATACACCCCGCCGCTGTCATTCGCCTCCTATAATACACCCCACCGCTGTCACTTGGCTCCTGTAATACACCCCACCGCTGTCACTTGGCTCCTGTAATACACCCCACCGCTGTCACTTGCCTCCTCTGATACACCCCACCGCCGCATGGGCGTATTTCAAAATCTTTGAAGGGGGGGGGGGGAATCCCTCAAGAGGGTGTCAATCCCCCACATGAGGGCGCCTCTTTTTGGGAAAAGAGTAATCCCCATTTTTTTCCCTCCGCGGATTTGGGTCGGTCACCTTATTTTGGTATTCGAACTGAAGAAATTCACTTTCCAAACTCATATACAAAAAAATTGGTCGAATTTTTCTGAAAAAAGTGTATTTTCATTTGTTTTGGTCAAAAACCAAAAATTGTGATAAAAGGATATTGCCATTTTAAATAAAATGTCATTGTGAAAATGTCATTAAAGAAAATGTCACCTTTACCGCTGTCGCTTGGCTCTTCTGAAACACTCCACTGCTGTCCCTCAGCTCCTCTCATAAACGCCACCGCTGTCACTCGGCTCCTGTAATACACCCCACCGTCATCACTCGGCTCCTGTAATAAACCCCCAACGCTGTCACTCGGCTCCTGTAATACACCCCACCGCTGTCACTCGGCTCCTGTAATACACCCCACCGCCATCACTCGGCTCCTCTGATACACCCCACCGCTGTCACTTGGCTCCTGAAATACACCCCATTGCTGGCACTCGGCTCCTGTAATACACCACACCGCTGTAACTCAGCTCCTGTAATAGAACCCACCGCTGTCACTCGGCTCCTGTAATACACCCCACTGCTGTCACTCGGTTCCTCTGATACACCCCACCGCGTTGACTTGGCTCCTGTAATACACCACACCGCTGTCACTCGGCTTCTGTAATACACCCCACCGTTGTCACTCAGCTCCTGTAATACCCCCACCGCTGTCACACAGCTCCTGTAATAGAACCCACCGCTGTCACTCGGCTCCTGTAATACACCCCACCGCTGTCACTCGGCTCCTATGATACACCCCACCGCCATCACTGGGCTCCTTTAATACACACCACCGCTGTTACTCGGCTCCTGTAATACACCCCACCCCTGTCACTTGACTCCTCTGATGCACCCCACCGCTGTCACTAGGCTCCTCTGATACACCCCACCGCTGTCACTTGGCTCCTGTAATACACCCCCACCGTTGTCACTCGGCTCCTCTGATACACCCCACCGCTGTCACTCAGCTCCTGTAATAGAACCCACCGCTGTCACTCGGCTCCTGTAATACACCCCACTGCTGTCACTCGGTTCCTCTGATACACCCCACCGCGTTGACTTGGCTCCTGTAATACACCACACCGCTGTCACTCGGCTCCTGTAATATACCCCATCGCTGTCACTCGGCTCCTTGTTATACACCCCACCACTGGCACTCGGCTCCTGTAATACACCCCAACCGCTATCACTCGGCTCCTCTGATACACCCCACCGCTGTCACTTGGCTCCTGTAATACACCCCACCGCTGTCACTCGGCTCCTGTAATTACACCACCACCGCGGTCACTCGGCTCCCCTGATACACCTCACCGATGTCACTCGGCTCCTGTAATACACCCCACCGCTGTCACTCGGCTCCTCTGATACACCCCACCGCAGTCGCTCGGCTCCTCTGATACACCCCACCGCTGTCATTCGCCTCCTGTAATACACACCACCGCTTTCACTTGGCTCCTGTAATACACCCCACCGCTGTCACTCGGCTCATGTAATACACCCTACCGCTGTCACTCGGCTCCTGTAATATACCCCGCCGCTGTCACTCGGCTCCTGTAATACACCCCCACCGCTGTCACTCGGCTCCTGTAATACACCCCACCGCTGTCACTCGGCTCCTCTGATACACCCCACCGCTGTCACTCGGTTCCTGTAATACACCCCACTGCTGGCACTCAGCTCCTGTAATACACCCCACTGCTGTCACTCGGCTCCTCTGATACACCCCCACCGCTGTCACTCGGCTTCTGTAATACACCCCACCGCTGTCACTCGGCTCCTCTGATACACCCCACCGCTATCACTCAGCTCCTGTAATACACCCCACCGATGTCACTCAGCTCCTGTAATACACCCCACTGCTGTCACTCGGCTCCTCTGATACACCCCCACCGCTGTCACTCGGCTTCTGTAATACACCCCACCGCTGTCACTCGGCTCCTGTAATACACCCCACCGCTGTTACTCGGCTCCTTTAATACACCCCACCGCTGTCACTCAGCTCCTTTGATACACCCCCACCACCGTCACTCGGCTCCTCTGATACACCCCAACGCTGTCACTCAGCTACTGTAATACACCCCACCACTGTCACTCGGCTCCTTTAATACACCCCCACTGCTGTCACTCTGCTCCTTTAATACACCCCACCGCTGTCACTCAGCTCCTTTGATACACCCCCACCACTGTCACTCGGCTTCTCTGATACACCCCACCGCTGTCACTCGGCTCCTGTAATATACCCCACCGCTGTCACTCGGCTCCTCTGTTACACCCCACCACTGTCACTCGGCTCCTGTAATACACCCCACCACTGTCACTCGGCTCCTGTAATACACCCCACCGTTGTCACTCGGCTCCTGTAATACACCTTACCGCTGTCACTCGGCTCCTGCAATACACCCAACTGCTGTCATTCAGCTCCTGTAATACACCCCACCGCAGTCGCTCGGCTCCTCTGATACACCCCGCCGCTGTCATTCGCCTCCTATAATACACCCCACCGCTGTCACTTGGATCCTGTAATACACCCCACCGCTGTCACTTGCCTCCTCTGATACACCCCCACTGCTGTCACTTGGCTCCTGTAATACACCCCACCGCTGTCACTCGGCTCCTGTAATACACCCCACCGCTGTCACTCAGCTCCTGTAATAACCCCACCGCTGTCACTTAGCTCCTGTAATAGAACCCACCGCTGTCACTCGGCTCCTGTAATACACCCCACCGCTGTCACTCGGCTTCTCTGATACACCCCACCGCCATCACTGGGCTCCTTTAATACACACCACCGCTGTTACTCGGCTCCTGTAATACACCCCACCCCTGTCACTTGACTCCTCTGATACACCCCGCCGCTGTCACTCGACTCCTCTGATACACCCCACCGCTGTCACTTGGCTCCTGTAATGCACCCCCACCGTTGTCACTCGGCTCCTCTGATACACCCCACCGCTGTTACTCGGCTCCTGTAATATACCCCATCGCTGTCACTCGGCTCCTTGTTATACACCCCACCACTGGCACTCGGCTCCTGTAATACACCCCAGCCGCTATCACTCGGATCCTCTGATACACCCCACCGCTGTCACTTGGCTCCTGTAATACACCCCACCGTGGTCACTCGGCTCCTGTAATGCACCCCACCGTTGTCACTCGGCTGCTGTAATACACCCCACCGCTGTCACTCGGTTCCTGTAATACACCCCACTGCTGTCACTCAGCTCCTGTAATACACCCCACCGTTGTCACTCGGCTCCTCTCATACACCCCACCGCTGTCACTCGGCTCCTCTGATACACCCCATCGCCGTCACTCGGCTCCTGTAATACACCCCACCGCTGTCACTCGGCTCCTCTGATACACCCCACCGCTGTCACTCGGTTCCTCTGATACACCCCACCACTGTAACTTGGCTCCTGTAATACACCCCACCGCTGTCACTCCGCTCCTCTGTTACACCGCCACCGTTGTCACTCGGCTTCTGTAATACACCCAACCGTTGTCACTCGGCTCCTGTAATACACCCCCACCGCTGTCACTCGGCCCCTGTAATACACCCTACCGCTGTCACTTGGCTGCTGTAATACACCCAACCGCTGTCACTCGGCTCATGTAATACACCCCACCGCTGTCACCCGGCTCATGTAATACAACCCATTGCTTTTCACTCGGGTACTGTAATACACCCCACCGCTGTTACTCGGCTCCACGGATACACCTTACCGCTGTCACTCGGCTCCTCTGTTACACCCCACCGCTGTCAATCGGCTCCTGTAATACACCCCACCGCTGCCACTCGGCTCCTGTAATACACCCCACCGCTGTCACTCGGCTCCTGTAATATACCCCACCGCTGTCACTCGGCTCCTGTAATACACCCCACCGCTGTCACTGGGCTCCTGTAATATACCCCATCGCTGTCACTCGGCTCCTGTAATATACCCCACCGCTGTGACTCGGCTCCTGTAATACACCTCACCGCCATCCCTCGGCTCCTCTAATACACCTCACCGCTGTCACTCGGCTCCTGTAGTACACCCCACCGCTGTAATCGGCTCCTTTAATACACCCCCACCACTGTCACTCGGCTCCTCTGATACACCCCACCGCTGTCACTCAGCTCCTGTAATACACCCCACCGCTGTCACTCGGCTCCTGTAATACACCCCACCGCTGTCACTCGGCCCCTCTGATACACCCCACCGTTGTCACTCGGCTCCAGTAATACACCCCACCGCTGTCACTCGGCTCCCGTAATACACCCCCACCGCTGTCATTCGGCTCCTGTAATACACCCAACCGCTGTCATTCGGTTCCTGTAATACACCCCACCGCTGTCACTCAGCTCCTGTAACTACACCACCACCGCTGTCACTCAGCTCCTCTAATACACCCAACCGCTGTCATTCGGCTCCTGTAATACACCCAACCGCTGTCATTCGGCTCCTGTAATACAGCCAACCGCTGTCACTCGGCTCCTGTAATACACCCCACCGCTGTCACTCGGCCCCTCTGATATACACCCCACCGTTGTCATTCGGCTCCTGTAATACACCCCACCGCTGTCACTCGGCTCCTGTAATACACCCCCACCGCTGTCATTCGGCTCCTGTAATACACCCAACCGCTGTCATTCGGCTCCTGTAATACACCCCACCGCTGTCACTCAGCTCCTGTAATTACACCACCACCGCTGTCACTCGGCTCCCCTGATACACCTCACCGATGTCACTCGGCTCCTGTAATACACCCCACCGCTGTCACTCGGCTCCTCTGATACACCCCCACCGCAGTCGCTCGGCTCCTCTGATACACCCCACCGCTGTCATTCGCCTCCTGTAATACACCCCACCGCTTTCACTTGGCTCCTGTAACACTTGGCCCACTTGGCCTTGGCTTCACTTGGCCCTACCGCTGTCACTCGGCTCCTCTGATACACCCCACCGCTGCATGGGCGTATTTCAAAATCTGTCAAGAGGGGGGGGGGGATCTCTGAAGAGGGCGTCAATCCCCCACATTAGGGCGCCTCTTTTGTGGCAAAAAAGTAACCCCCATTTTTTTCCCTCCGCGGATTTGGGCCGGTTACCTTATTTTGGTATTCGAACTGAAGAAATTCACTTTTCAAACTCATACAATTTATTTGGTCAAATTTTCTGAAAAAAGTGTATTTTCATTTGTTTTGGTCAAAAACCAAAAATTGTGATAAAAGGAGATTGCCATTTTAAAGAAAATGTCATTGTGAAAATGTCATTAAAGAAAATGTCACCCTACCGCTGTCGCTTGGCTCCTCTGAAACACTCCACCGCTGCCCCGCGGCTCCTCTCATAAGCGCCACCGCTGTCACTCGGCTCCTGTAATACACCCCACCGCTGCCACTCGGCTCCTGTAATACACCCCACCGCCATCACTCGGCTCCTCTGATACACCCCACCGCTGTCACTTGGCTCCTGAAATACACCCCACCACTGTCACTCGGCTCCTGTAATACACCACACCGCTGTCACTCGGCTCCTGTAATACACCCCACCGCTGTCACTCGGCTCCTGTAATACACCCCACTGCTGTCACTCGCTCCTGTAATACACCCCACCGCTGTCACTCAGCTCCTTTAATAGAACCCACCGCTGTCGCTCGGCTCCTGTAATACACCCCACCGCTGTCACTCGGCTCCTCTGATACACCCCACCGCCATCACTCGGCTCCTTTAATACACCCCACCGCGGTTACTCGGCTCCTGTAATACACCCCACCCCTGTCACTTGACTCCTCTGATACACCCCACCGCTGTCAGTCGGCTCCTCTGATACACCCCACCGCTGTCACTCGGCTCCTGTAATACACCACCACCGCTGTCACTTGGCTCCTCTGATACACCCCACCGCTGTCACTCCGCTTCTGTAATATACCCCATCGCTGTCACTCGGCTCCTGTAATACACCCCACCACTGGCACTCGGCTCTTGTAATACACCCCACCGCTGTCACTCGGCTCCTGTAATACACCCCATCGCTGTCACTCAGCTCCTGTGATACACCCCACCGCTGTCACTCAGTTCCTGTCATACACCCCACCGCTGTCACTTGGCTCCTGTAATACACCCCACCGCTGTCACGCGGCTCATGTAATACACCCAACAGCTGTCACTCGGTTCCTGTAATACACCCCACCGCTGTCACTCGGCTCCTGTAATACACCTCACCGCTGACACTCGGCTCCTGTAATACACCCCACCGCTGTCACTCAGCTCCTCTGATACACCCCACACCTGTAATTTGGCTCCTGTAATACTCCCCACCGCTGTCACTCGGTTCCTCTGTTACACCCCCACCGCTGTCACTCGGCTTCTGTAATACACCCAACCGCTGTCACTCGGCTCCTGTAATACACCCCCACCGCTGTCACTCGGCTCCTGTAATACACCCTACCGCTGTCACTTGGCTCCTGTAATACACCCAACCGCTGTCACTCGGCTCCTGTAATACACCCCACCGCTGTCACCCGGCTCATGTAATACAACCTATTGCTTCTCAATCGGGTACTGTAATACACCCCACCGCTGTTACTCGGCTCCACGGATACACCTTACCGCTGTCCCTCGGCTCCTCTGTTACACCCCACCGCTGTCAATCGGCTCCTGTAATACACCCCACCGCTGCCACTCGGCTCCTGTAATACACCCCACCGCTGTCACTCGGCTCCTGTAATATACACCACCGCTGTCACTCGGCCACTGTAATACACCCCACCGCTGTCACTCGGCTCCTGTAATACACCCCACCGCTGTCACTCGGCTCCTGTAATATACCCCACCGCTGTCACTCGGCTCCTGTAATATACCTCACCCCTGTGACTCGGCTCCTGTAATACACCCCACCGCCATCCCTCGGCTCCTCTAATACACCTCACCGCTGTCACTCGGCTCCTGTAGTACACCCCACCGCTGTAATTAGGCTCCTTTAATACACCCCACCGCTGTCACTCAGCTCCTATGATACACGCCCACCACTGTCACTCGGCTCCTCTGATACACCCCACCGCTGTCACTCAGCTCCTGTAATACACCCCACCGCTGTCACTCGGCTCCTGTAATACACCCCACCGCTGTCACTCGGCCCCTCTGATACACCCCACTGTTGTCACTCGGCTCCTGTAATACACCCCAACGCTGTCACTCGGCTCCTGTAATACACCCCCACCGCTGTAACTGAGCTCCTGTAATACACCCCACCGCTGTCACTCGGCTCCTGTAATACACCCTACCGCTGTCACTCGGCTCCTGTAATACACCCAACCGCTGTCATTCGGCTCCTGTAATACACCCCACCGCTGTCACTCAGCTCCTGTAATTACACCACCACCGCTGTCACTCGGCTCCCCTGATACACCTCACCGATGTCACTCGGCTCCTGTAATACACCCCACCGCTGTCACTCGGCTTCTGTAATTACACCACCACCGCGGTCACTCGGCTCCCCTGATACACCTCACCGATCTCACTCGGCTCCTGTAATACACCCCACCGCGGTCACTCGGCTCCTCCGATACACCCCCACCGATGTCGCTCAGCTCCTGTAATACACCCCACTGCTGTCACTCGGCTCCTCTGATACACCCCCACCGCTGTCACTCGGCTTCTGTAATACACCCCACCGCTGTCACTCGGCTCCTCTGATACACCCCACCGCTGTCACTCAGCTCCTGTAATACACCCCACCGATGTCACTCAGCTCCTGTAATACACCCCACTGCTGTCACTCGGCTCCTCTGATACACCCCCCACCGCTGTCACTCGGCTTCTGTAATACACCCCACCACTGTCACTCGGCTCCTGTAATACACCCCACCGCTGTTACTCGGCTCCTTTAATACACCCCACCGCTGTCACTCAGCTCCTTTGATACACCCCCACCACTGTCACTCGGCTCCTCTGATACACCCCAACGCTGTCACTCAGCTCCTGTAATACACCCCACCGCTGTCACTCGGCTCCTGTAATACACCCCCACTGCTGTCACTCTGCCCCTTTAATACACCCCACCGCTGTCACTCAGCTCCTTTGATACACCCCCACCACTGTCACTCGGCTTCTCTGATACACCCCACCGCTGTAACTTGGCTCCTGTAATATACCCCACCGCTGTCACTCGGCTCCTCTGATACACCCCACCACTGTCACTCGGCTCCTGTAATACACCCCACCACTGTCACTCGGCTCCTGTAATACACCCCACCGCTGTCACTCGGCTCCTGTAATACACCCCCACTGCTGTCACTCTGCTCCTTTAATACACCCCACCGCTGTCACTCAGCTCCTTTGATACACCCCCACCACTGTCACTCGGCTTCTCTGATACACCCCACCGCTGTAACTTGGCTCCTGTAATATACCCCACCGCTGTCACTCGGCTCCTCTGATACACTCCACCGCTGTCACTCGGCTCCTGTAATATACACCACCGCAGTCGCTCGGCTCCTATGATACACCCCGCCGCTGTCATTCGCCTCCTATAATACACCCCACCGCTGTCAATTGGCTCCTGTAATACACCCCACCGCTGTCACTTGGCTTCTGTAATACACCCCACCGCTGTCACTTGCCTCCTCTGATACACCCCACCGCCGCATGGGCGTATTTCAAAATCTTTAAAGGGGGGGGGGGGGGAAATCCCTCAAGAGGGCGTCAATCCCCCACATGAGGGCGCCTCTTTTTGGGAAAAAAGTAATCCCCATTTTTTTCCCTCCGCGGATTTGGGTTGGTCACCTTATTTTGGTATTCGTACTGAAGAAATTCACTTTTCAAACTCATATACAAAAATTTGGTCGATTTTTTCTGAAAAAAAGTGTATTTTCATTTGTTTTGGTCAAAAACCAAAAATTGTGATAAAAGGATATTGCCATTTTAAAGAAAATGTCATTGTGAAAATGTCATTAAAGAAAATGGCACCCCACCGCTGTCGCTTGGCTCTTCTGAAACACTCCACTGCTGTCCCTCAGCTCCTCTCATAAACGCCACCGCTGTCACTCGGCTCCTGTAATACACCCCACCGTCATCACTCGGCTCCTGTAATAAACCCCCAACGCTGTCACTCGGCTCCTGTAATACACCCCACCGCTGTCACTCGGCTCCTGTAATACACCCCACCGCCATCACTCGGCTCCTCTGATACACCCCACCGCTGTCACTTGGCTCCTGAAATACACCCCATCGCTGCCACTCGGTTCCTGTAATACACCACACCGCTGTCACTCAGCTCCTGTAATAGAACCCACCACTGTCACTCGGCTCCTGTAATACACCCCACTGCTGTCACTCGGTTCCTCTGATACACCCCACCGCGTTGACTTGGCTCCTGTAATACACCACACCGCTGTCACTCGGCTCCTGTAATACACCCCACCGTTGTCACTCAGCTCCGGTAATACCCCCACCGCTGTCACTCAGCTCCTGTAATAGAACCCACCGCTGTCACTCGGCTCCTGTAATACAACCAACCCCTGTCACTCGGCTCCTCTGATACACCCCACCGCCATCACTGGGCTCCTTTAATACACACCACCGCTGTTACTCGGCTCCTGTAATACACCCCACCGCTGTCACTTGACTCCTCTGATACACCCCACCGCTGTCACTAGGCTCCTCTGATACACCCCACCGCTGTCACTTGGCTCCTGTAATACACCCCCACTGTTGTCACTCGGCTCCTCTGATACACCCCACCGCTGTCACTCAGCTCCTGTAATATAACCCACCGCTGTCACTCGGCTCCTGTAATATACCCCACTGCTGTCACTCCGTTCCTCTGATACACCCCACCGCGTTGACTTGGCTCCTGTAATACACCACACCGCTGTCACTCGGCTCCTGTAATATACCCCATCGCTGTCACTCGGCTCCTTGTTATACACCCCACCACTGGCACTCGGCTCCTGTAATACACCCCAACCGCTATCACTCGGCTCCTCTGATACACCCCACCGCTGTCACTTGGCTCCTGTAATACACCCCACCGCTGTCACTCGGCTCCTGTAATTACACCACCACCGCGGTCACTCGGCTCCCCTGATACACCTCACCGATGTCACTCGGCTCCTGTAATACACCCCACCGCTGTCACTCGACTCCTCTGATACACCCCACCGCAGTCGCTCGGCTCCTCTGATACACCCCACCGCTGTCATTCGCCTCCTATAATACACACCACCGCTTTCACTTGGCTCCTGTAATACACCCCACCGCTGTCACTCGGCTCATGTAATACACCCTACCGCTGTCATTTGGCTCCTGTAATATACCCCGCCGCTGTCACTCGGCTCCTGTAATACACCCCCACCGCTGTCACTCGGCTCCTGTAATACACCCCACCGCTGTCACTCGGCTCCTCTGATACAGCCCACCGCTGTCACTCGGTTCCTGTAATACACCCCACTGCTGTCACTCAGCTCCTGTAATACACCCCACCGCTGTCACTCGGCTCCTCCGATACACCCCCACCGATGTCGCTCAGCTCCTTTAATACACCCCACTGCTGTCCCTCGGCTCCTCTGATACACCCCCACCGCTGTCACTCGGCTTCTGTAATACACCCCACCGCTGTCACTCGGCTCCTCTGATACACCCCACCGCTGTCACTCAGCTCCTGTAATACACCCCACCGATGTCACTCAGCTCCTGTAATACACCCCACTGCTGTCACTCGGCTCCTCTGATACACCCCCACCGCTGTCACACGGCTTCTGTAATACACCCCACCGCTGTTACTCGGCTCCTTTAATACACCCCACCGCTGTCACTTAGCTCCTTTGATACACCCCCACCACTGTCACTCGGCTCCTCTGATACACCCCAACGCTGTCACTCAGCTCCTGTAATACACCCCACCATTGTCACTCGGCTCCTGTAATACACCCCCACTGCTGTCACTCTTCTCCTTTAATACACCCCACCGCTGTCACTCAGCTCCTTTGATACACCCCCCCCCCCCCACTGTCACTCGGCTTCTCTGATACACGCCACCGCTGTCACTCGGCTCCTGTAATATACCCCACTGCTGTCACTCGGCTCCTCTGATACACCCCACCACTGTCACTCGGCTCCTGTAATACACCCCACCACTGACACTCAGCCCCTGTAATACACCCCACCGTAGTCACCCGGCTCCTGTAATACACCTTACCGCTGTCACTCGGCTCCTGTAATACACCCAACTGCTGTCATTCAGCTCCTGTAATACACCCCACCGCAGTCGCTCGGCTCCTCTGATACACCCCGCCGCTGTCATTCGCCTCCTATAATACACCCCACCGCTGTCACTTGGCTCCTGTAATACACCCCACCGCTGTCACTTGCCTCCTCTGATACACCCCCACTGCTGTCACTTGGCTCCTGTAATACACCCCACCGCTGTCACTCGGCTCCTGTAATACACCCCACCGCTGTCACTCAGCTCCTGTAATACCCCCACCGCTGTCACTCAGCTCCTGTAATAGAACCCACCGTGTCACTCGGCTCCTGTAATACACCCCACCGCTGTCACTCGGCTTCTCTGATACACCCCACCGCCATCACTGGGCTCCTTTAATACACACCACCGCTGTTACTCGGCTCCTGTAATACACCCCACCCCTGTCACTTGACTCCTCTGATACACCCCGCCGCTGTCACTCGGCTCCTCTGATACACCCCACCGCAGTCACTTGGCTCCTGTAATACACCCCCACCGTTGTCACTCGGCTCCTCTGATACACCCCACCGCTGTCACTCGGCTCCTGTAATATACCCCATCGCTGTCACTCGGCTCCTTGTTATACACCCCACCACTGGCACTCGACTCCTGTAATACACCCCAACCGCTATCACTCGGATCCTCTGATACACCCCACCGCTGTCACTTGGCTCCTGTAATACACCCCACCGCGGTCACTCGGCTCCTGTAATGCACCCCACCGTTGTCACTCGGCTGCTGTAATACACCCCACCGCTGTCACTCGGTTCCTGTCATACACCCCACTGCTGTCACTCAGCTCCTGTAATACACCCCACCGTTGTCACTCGGCTCCTCTGATACACCCCACCGCTGTCACTCGGCTCCTCTGATACACCCCATCGCCGTCACTCGGCTCCTGTAATACACCCCACCGCTGTCACTCGGCTCCTCTGATACACCCCACCGCTGTCACTCGGCTCCTCTGATACACCCCACCACTGTAACTTGGCTCCTGTAATACACCCCACCGCTGTCACTCGGCTCTTCTGTTACACCGCCACCGCTGTCTCTCGGCTTCTGTAATACACCCAACCGTTGTCACTCGGCTCCTGTAATACACCCCCACCGCTGGCACTCGGCTCCTGTAATGCACCCTACCGCTGTCACTTGGCTGCTGTAATACACCCAACCGCTGTCACTCGGCTCATGTAATACACCCCACCGCTGTCACCCGGCTCATGTAATACAACCCATTGCTTCTCACTCGGGTACTGTAATACACCCCACCGCTGTTACTCGGCTCCACGGATACACCTTACCGCTGTCACTCGGCTCCTCTGTTACACCCCACCGCTGTCAATCGGCTCCTGTAATACACCCCACCGCTGCCACTCGGCTCCTGTAATACACCCCACCGCTGTCACTCGGCTCCTGTAATATACCCCACCGCTGTCACTCAGCTCCTGTAATACACCCCACCGCTGTCACTGGGCTCCTGTAATATACCCCATCGCTGTCACTCGGCTCCTGTAATATACCCCACCGCTGTGACTCGGCTCCTGTAATACACCTCACCGCCATCCCTCGGCTCCTCTAATACACCTCACCGCTGTCACTCGGCTCCTGTAGTACACCCCACCGCTGTAATCGGCTCCTTTAATACACCCCCACCACTGTCACTCGGCTCCTCTGATACACCCCACCGCTGTCACTCAGCTCCTGTAATACACCCCACCGCTGTCACTCGGCTTCTGTAATACACCCCACCGCTGTCACTCGGCCCCTCTGATACACCCCACCGTTGTCACTCGGCTCATGTAATACACCCCACCGCTGTCACTCGGCTCCCGTAATACACCCCCACCGCTGTCATTCGGCTCCTGTAATACACCCAACCGCTGTCATTCGGCTCCTGTAATACACCCCACCGCTGTCACTCAGCTCCTGTAATTACACCACCACCGCTGTCACTCAGCTCCTCTAATACACCCAACCGCTGTCATTCGGCTCCTGTAATACACCCAACCGCTGTTATTCGGCTCCTGTAATACACCCAACCGCTGTCACTCGGCTCCTGTAATACACCCCACCGCTGTCACTCGGCTCCTGTAATTACACCACCACCGCTGTCACTCAGCTCCTCTGTTACACCCAACCGCTGTTATTCGGCTCCTGTAATACACCCAACCGCTGTCACTCGGCTCCTGTAATACACCCCACCGCTGTCACTCGGCCCCTCTGATATACACCCCACCGTTGTCACTCGGCTCCTGTAATACACCCCACCGCTGTCACTCGGCTCCTGTAATACACCCCCACCGCTGTCATTCGGCTCCTGTAATACACCCAACCGCTGTCATTCGGCTCCTGTAATACACCCCACCGCTGTCACTCAGCTCCTGTAATTACACCACCACCGCTGTCACTCGGCTCCCCTGATACACCTCACCGATGTCACACACGATGTCACCCTGATACACCCTACCGCTGTCACTCGGCTCCTGTAATATAACCCGCCGCTGTCACACGGCTCCTGTAATACACCCCACCTCTGTCACTCGGCTCCTCTGATACACCCCACCGCTGTCACTCGGTTCCTGTAATACACCCCACTACTGTCACTCAGCTCCTGTAATACACTCCACCGCTGTCACTCGGCTCCTCCGATACACCCCCACCGATGTCACTCAGCTCCTGTAATACACCCCACCGCTGTCACTCGGCTCCTCTGATACACCCCCACCGCTATCACTAGGCTTCTTTAATACACCCCACCGCTGTCACTCGGCTCATGTAATACACCCCACCGCTGTTACTCGGCTCCTTTAATACACCCCACCGCTGTCACTCAGCTTCCTTGATACACCCCCACCACTGTCACTCGGCTCCTCTGATACACCCCACCGTTGTCACTCAGCTCCTGTAATACACCCCACCGCTGTCACTCGGCTCCTGTAATACACCCCCACTGCTGTCACTCGGCTCCTTTAATACACCCCACCGCTGTCACTCAGCTCCTTTGATACACGCCCACCACTGTCACTCGGCTTCTCTGATACACCCCACCGCTGTCACTCGGCTTCTCTGATACCCCCCACCGATGTCACTCTGCTCCTGTAATATACCCCACCGCTGTCACTCGGCTCCGCTGATACACCCCACCACAGTCACTCGGCTCCTGTAATACACCCCACCACTGTCACTCGGCTCCTGTAATACACCCCACCGCTGTCACTCGGCTCCTGTAATACACTCCACCGCTGTCACTCGGCTCCTGGAAAACACCCCCACCGCTGTCACTCGGCTCCTGTAATACACCCCCACCGCTGTCACTGAGCTCCTGTAATACACCCCACCGTTGTCACTCGGCTCCTGTAATACACCCTACCGCTGTCACTCGGCTCCTGTAATACACCCACCCGCTGTCACTCGACTCCTGTAATACACCCCACCGCTGTCACTCAGCTCCTGTATTTACACCACCACCGCTGTCACTCGGCTCCTCTGATACACTCCACCGCTGTCACTCGGCTCCTCTGATACACCCCGCCGCTGTCATTCGACTCCTCTGATACACCCCACCGCTGTCATTCGCCTCCTGTAATGCACCCCACCGCTGTCACTTGGCTCCTGTAATACACCCCACCGCTGTCACTTGCCTCTTCTGATACACCCCACCGCCGCATGGGCGTATTTCAAAATCTTTGAAGGGGGGGGGGGGGAAAATCCCTCAAGAGGGCGTCAATCCCCCACATGAGGGCGCCTCTTTTTGGAAAAAAAGTAATCCCCATTTTTTTCCCTCCGCGGATATGGGTCGGTCACCTTATTTTGGTATTCGAACTGAAGAAATTCACTTTTCAAACTCATATACAAAAAATTTGGTCGAATTTTTCTGAAAAAGTGTATTTTCATTTGTTTTGGTCAAAAACCAAAAATTGTGATAAAAGGATATTGCCATTTTAAAGAAAATGTCATTGTGAAAATGTCATTAAAGAAAATGGCACCCCACCGCTGTCGCTTGGCTCTTCTGAAACACTCCACCGCTGTCCCTCAGCTCCTCTCATAAACGCCACCGCTGTCACTCGTCTCCTGTAATACACCCCACCGCTGTCACTCCGCTCCTGTAATACACCCCACCGTCACCACTCGGCTCCTGTAATACACAGCGGTGGGTTCTATTACAGGAGCTGAGTGACAGCGGTGGGGGTATTACAGGAGCTGAGTGACAGCGGTGTGGTGTTTTACAGGAGCCGAGTGACAGCGGTGGGGTGTATTACAGGAGCCGAGTGACAGCGGTGTGGTGTATTACAGGAGCCAAGTCAACGCGGTGGGGTGTATCAGAGGAACCGAGTGACATCAGTGGGGTGTATTACAGGAGCCGAGTGACTCTCATAAACGCCACCGCTGTCACTCGGCTCCTGTAATACACCCCACCGTCATCACTCGGCTGCTGTAATAAACCCCCAACGCTGTCACTCGGCTCCTGTAATACACCCCACCGCCATCACTCGGCTCCTCTGATACACCCTACCGCTGTCACTTGGCTCCTGAAATACACCCCATCGCTGGCACTCGGTTCCTGTAATACACCACACCGCTGTCACTCAGAACCTGTAATAGAACCCACCACTGTCACTCGGCTCCTGTAATACACCCCACTGCTGTCACTCGGTTCCTCTGATACACCCCACCGCGTTGACTTGGCTCCTGTAATACACCACACCGCTGTCACTCGGCTCCTATAATACACCCCACCGTTGTCACTCAGCTCCTGTAATACCCCCACCGCTGTCACTCAGCTCCTGTAATAGAACCCACCGCTGTCACTCGGCTCCTGTAATACAACCCACCCCTGTCACTCGGCTCCTCTGATACACCCCACCGCTGTCACTTGGCTCCTGTAATACACCCCACCGCTGTCACTCGGCTCCTGTAATTACACCACCACCGCGGTCACTCGGCTCCCCTGATACACCTCACCGATGTCACTCGGCTCCTGTAATACACCCCACCGCTGTCACTCGACTCCTCTGATACACCCCACCGCAGTCGCTCGGCTCCTCTGATACACCCCACCGCTGTCATTCGCCTCCTGTAATACACACCACCGCTTTCACTTGGCTCCTGTAATACACCCCACCGCTGTCACTCGGCTCATGTAATACACCCTACCGCTGTCATTTGGCTCCTGTAATATACCCCGCCGCTGTCACTCGGCTCCTGTAATACACCCCCACCGCTGTCACTCGGCTCCTGTAATACACCCCACCGCTGTCACTCGGCTCCTCTGATACAGCCCACCGCTGTCACTCGGTTCCTGTAATACACCCCACTGCTGTCACTCAGCTCCTGTAATACACCCCACCGCTGTCACTCGGCTCCTCCGATACACCCCCACCGATGTCGCTCAGCTCCTTTAATACACCCCACTGCTGTCCCTCGGCTCCTCTGATACACCCCCACCGCTGTCACTCGGCTTCTGTAATACACCCCACCGCTGTCACTCGGCTCCTCTGATACACCCCACCGCTGTCACTCAGCTCCTGTAATACACCCCACCGATGTCACTCAGCTCCTGTAATACACCCCACTGCTGTCACTCGGCTCCTCTGATACACCCCCACCGCTGTCACACGGCTTCTGTAATACACCCCACCGCTGTTACTCGGCTCCTTTAATACACCCCACCGCTGTCACTTAGCTCCTTTGATACACCCCCACCACTGTCACTCGGCTCCTCTGATACACCCCAACGCTGTCACTCAGCTCCTGTAATACACCCCACCATTGTCACTCGGCTCCTGTAATACACCCCCACTGCTGTCACTCTTCTCCTTTAATACACCCCACCGCTGTCACTCAGCTCCTTTGATACACCCCCCCCCCCCCCACTGTCACTCGGCTTCTCTGATACACGCCACCGCTGTCACTCGGCTCCTGTAATATACCCCACCGCTGTCACTCGGCTCCTCTGATACACCCCACCACTGTCACTCGGCTCCTGTAATACACCCCACCACTGACACTCAGCTCCTGTAATACACCCCACCGTAGTCACCCGGCTCCTGTAATACACCTTACCGCTGTCACTCGGCTCCTGTAATACACCCAACTGCTGTCATTCAGCTCCTGTAATACACCCCACCGCAGTCGCTCGGCTCCTCTGATACACCCCGCCGCTGTCATTCGCCTCCTATAATACACCCCACCGCTGTCACTTGGCTCCTGTAATACACCCCACCGCTGTCACTTGCCTCCTCTGATACACCCCCACTGCTGTCACTTGGCTCCTGTAATACACCCCACCGCTGTCACTCGGCTCCTGTAATACACCCCACCGCTGTCACTCAGCTCCTGTAATACCCCCACCGCTGTCACTCAGCTCCTGTAATAGAACCCACCGTGTCACTCGGCTCCTGTAATACACCCCACCGCTGTCACTCGGCTTCTCTGATACACCCCACCGCCATCACTGGGCTCCTTTAATACACACCACCGCTGTTACTCGGCTCCTGTAATACACCCCACCCCTGTCACTTGACTCCTCTGATACACCCCGCCGCTGTCACTCGGCTCCTCTGATACACCCCACCGCTGTCACTTGGCTCCTGTAATACACCCCCACCGTTGTCACTCGGCTCCTCTGATACACCCCACCGCTGTCACTCGGCTCCTGTAATATACCCCATCGCTGTCACTCGGCTCCTTGTTATACACCCCACCACTGGCACTCGACTCCTGTAATACACCCCAACCGCTATCACTCGGATCCTCTGATACACCCCACCGCTGTCACTTGGCTCCTGTAATACACCCCACCGCGGTCACTCGGCTCCTGTAATGCACCCCACCGTTGTCACTCGGCTGCTGTAATACACCCCACCGCTGTCACTCGGTTCCTGTCATACACCCCACTGCTGTCACTCAGCTCCTGTAATACACCCCACCGTTGTCACTCGGCTCCTCTGATACACCCCACCGCTGTCACTCGGCTCCTCTGATACACCCCATCGCCGTCACTCGGCTCCTGTAATACACCCCACCGCTGTCACTCGGCTCCTCTGATACACCCCACCGCTGTCACTCGGCTCCTCTGTTACACCCCACCACTGTAACTTGGCTCCTGTAATACACCCCACCGCTGTCACTCGGCTCTTCTGTTACACCGCCACCGCTGTCACTCGGCTTCTGTAATACACCCAACCGTTGTCACTCGGCTCCTGTAATACACCCCCACCGCTGGCACTCGGCTCCTGTAATACACCCTACCGCTGTCACTTGGCTGCTGTAATACACCCAACCGCTGTCACTCGGCTCATGTAATACACCCCACCGCTGTCACCCGGCTCATGTAATACAACCCATTGCTTCTCACTCGGGTACTGTAATACACCCCACCGCTGTTACTCGGCTCCACGGATACACCTTACCGCTGTCACTCGGCTCCTCTGTTACACCCCACCGCTGTCAATCGGCTCCTGTAATACACCCCACCGCTGCCACTCGGCTCCTGTAATACACCCCACCGCTGTCACTCGGCTCCTGTAATATACCCCACCGCTGTCACTCAGCTCCTGTAATACACCCCACCGCTGTCACTGGGCTCCTGTAATATACCCCATCGCTGTCACTCGGCTCCTGTAATATACCCCACCGCTGTGACTCGGCTCCTGCAATACACCTCACCGCCATCCCTCGGCTCCTCTAATACACCTCACCGCTGTCACTCAGCTCCTGTAGTACACCCCACCGCTGTAATCGGCTCCTTTAATACACCCCCACCACTGTCACTCGGCTCCTCTGATACACCCCACCGCTGTCACTCAGCTCCTGTAATACACCCCACCGCTGCCACTCGGCTTCTGTAATACACCCCACCGCTGTCACTCGGCCCCTCTGATACACCCCACCGTTGTCACTCGGCTCCTGTAATACACCCCACCGCTGTCACTCGGCTCCCGTAATACACCCCCACCGCTGTCATTCGGCTCCTGTAATACACCCAACCGCTGTCATTCGGCTCCTGTATTACACCCCACCGCTGTCACTCAGCTCCTGTAATTACACCACCACCGCTGTCACTCAGCTCCTCTAATACACCCAACCGCTTTCATTCGGCTCCTGTAATACACCCAACCGCTGTTATTCGGCTCCTGTAATACACCCAACCGCTGTCACTCGGCTCCTGTAATACACCCCACCGCTGTCACTCGGCCCCTCTGATATACACCCCATCGTTGTCACTCGGCTCCTGTAATACACCCCACCGCTGTCACTCGGCTCCTGTAATACACCCCCACCGCTGTCATTCGGCTCCTGTAATACACCCAACCGCTGTCATTCGGCTCCTGTAATACACCCCACCGCTGTCACTCAGCTCCTGTAATTACACCACCACCGCTGTCACTCGGCTCCCCTGATACACCTCACCGATGTCACACACGATGTCACCCTGATACACCCTACCGCTGTCACTCGGCTCCTGTAATATAACCCGCCGCTGTCACACGGCTCCTGTAATACACCCCACCTCTGTCACTCGGCTCCTCTGATACACCCCACCGCTGTCACTCGGTTCCTGTAATACACCCCACTACTGTCACTCAGCTCCTGTAATACACTCCACCGCTGTCACTCGGCTCCTCCGATACACCCCCACCGATGTCACTCAGCTCCTGTAATACACCCCACCGCTGTCACTCGGCTCCTCTGATACACCCCCACCGCTATCACTAGGCTTCTTTAATACACCCCACCGCTGTCACTCGGCTCATGTAATACACCCCACCGCTGTTACTCGGCTCATGTAATACACCCCACCACTGTCACTCAGCTTCCTTGATACACCCCCACCACTGTCACTCGGCTCCTCTGATACACCCCACCGTTGTCACTCAGCTCCTGTAATACACCCCACCGCTGTCACTCGGCTCTTGTAATACACCCCCACTGCTGTCACTCGGCTCCTTTAATACACCCCACCGCTGTCACTCAGCTCCTTTGATACACGCCCACCACTGTCACTCGGCTTCTCTGATACACCCCACCGCTGTCACTCGGCTTCTCTGATACACCCCACCGATGTCACTCTGCTCCTGTAATATACCCCACCGCTGTCACTCGGCTCCGCTGATACACCCCACTACAGTCACTCGGCTCCTGTAATACACCCCACCACTGTCACTCGGCTCCTGTAATACACCCCACCGCTGTCACTCGGCTCCTGTAATACACTCCACCGCTGTCACTCGGCTCCTGGAAAACACCCCCACCGCTGTCACTCGGCTCCTGTAATACACCCCCACCGCTGTCACTGAGCTCCTGTAATACACCCCACCGTTGTCACTCGGCTCCTGTAATACACCCTACCGCTGTCACTCGGCTCCTGTAATACACCCACCCGCTGTCACTCGACTCCTGTAATACACCCCACCGCTGTCACTCAGCTCCTGTATTTACACCACCACCGCTGTCACTCGGCTCCTCTGATACACTCCACCGCTGTCACTCGGCTCCTCTGATACACCCCGCCGCTGTCATTCGACTCCTCTGATACACCCCACCGCTGTCATTCGCCTCCTGTAATGCAGCCCACCGCTGTCACTTGGCTCCTGTAATACACCCCACCGCTGTCACTTGCCTCTTCTGATACACCCCACCGCCGCATGGGCGTATTTCAAAATCTTTGAAGGGGGGGGGGGGGGGGGAATCCCTCAAGAGGGCGTCAATCCCCCACATGAGGGCGCCTCTTTTTGGAAAAAAAGTAATCCCCATTTTTTTCCCTCCGCGGATTTGGGTCGGTCACCTTATTTTGGTATTCGAACTGAAGAAATTCACTTTTCAAACTCATATACAAAAAATTTGGTCGAATTTTTCTGAAAAAGTGTATTTTCATTTGTTTTGGTCAAAAACCAAAAATTGTGATAAAAGGATATTGCCATTTTAAAGAAAATGTCATTGTGAAAATGTCATTAAAGAAAATGGCACCCCACCGCTGTCGCTTGGCTCTTCTGAAACACTCCACCGCTGTCCCTCAGCTCCTCTCATAAACGCCACCGCTGTCACTCGGCTCCTGTAATACACCCCACCGCTGTCACTCCGCTCCTGTAATACACCCCACCGTCACCACTCGGCTCCTGTAATACACAGCGGTGGGTTCTATTACAGGAGCTGAGTGACAGCGGTGGGGGTATTACAGGAGCTGAGTGACAGCGGTGTGGTGTTTTACAGGAGCCGAGTGACAGCGGTGGGGTGTATTACAGGAGCCGAGTGACAGCGGTGTGGTGTATTACAGGAGCCAAGTCAACGCGGTGGGGTGTATCAGAGGAACCGAGTGACATCAGTGGGGTGTATTACAGGAGCCGAGTGACTCTCATAAACGCCACCGCTGTCACTCGGCTCCTGTAATACACCCCACCGTCATCACTCGGCTGCTGTAATAAACCCCCAACGCTGTCACTCGGCTCCTGTAATACACCCCACCGCCATCACTCGGCTCCTCTGATACACCCCACCGCTGTCACTTGGCTCCTGAAATACACCCCATCGCTGGCACTCGGTTCCTGTAATACACCACACCGCTGTCACTCAGAACCTGTAATAGAACCCACCACTGTCACTCGGCTCCTGTAATACACCCCACTGCTGTCACTCGGTTCCTCTGATACACCCCACCGCGTTGACTTGGCTCCTGTAATACACCACACCGCTGTCACTCGGCTCCTATAATACACCCCACCGTTGTCACTCAGCTCCTGTAATACCCCCACCGCTGTCACTCAGCTCCTGTAATAGAACCCACCGCTGTCACTCGGCTCCTGTAATACAACCCACCCCTGTCACTCGGCTCCTCTGATACACCCCACCGCCATCACTGGGCTCCTTTAATACACACCACCGCTGTTACTCGGCTCCTGTAATACACCCCACCCCTGTCACTTGACTCCTCTGATACACCCCACCGCTGTCACTAGGCTCCTCTGATACACCTCACCGCTGTCACTTGGCTCCTGTAATACACCCCCACCGTTGTCACTCGGCTCCTCTGATACACCCCACCGCTGTCACTCAGCTCCTGTAATAGAACCCACCGCTGTCACTCGGCTCCTGTAATACACCCCACTGCTGTCACTCGGTTCCTCTGATACACCCCACCGCGTTGACTTGGCTCCTGTAATACACCACACCGCTGTCACTCGGCTCCTGTAATATACCCCATCGCTGTCACTCGGCTCCTTGTTATACACCCCACCACTGGCACTCGGCTCCTGTAATACACCCCAAGCGCTATCACTCGGCTCCTCTGATACAACCCACCGCTGTCACTTGGCTCCTGTAATACACCCCACCGCTGTCACTCGGCTCCTGTAATTACACCACCACCGCGGTCACTCGGCTCCCCTGATACACCTCACCGATGTCACTCGGCTCCTGTAATACACCCCACCGCTGTCACTCGGCTCCTCTGATACACCCCACCGCAGTCGCTCGGCTCCTCTGATACACCCCACCGCTGTCATTCGCCTCCTGTAATACACACCACCGCTTTCACTTGGCTCCTGTAATACACCCCACCGCTGTCACTCGGCTCATGTAATACACCCTACCGCTGTCACTCGGCTCCTGTAATATACCCCGCCGCTGTCACTCGGCTCCTGTAATACACCCCCACCGCTGTCACTCGGCTCCTGTAATACACCCCACCGCTGTCACTCGGCTCCTCTGATACAGCCCACCGCTGTCACTCGGTTCCTGTAATACACCCTACTGCTGTCACTCAGCTCCTGTAATACACCCCACCGCTGTCACTCGGCTCCTCCGATACACCCCCACCGATGTCGCTCAGCTCCTGTAATACACCCCACTGCTGTCACTCGGCTCCTCTGATACACCCCCACCGCTGTCACTCGGCTTCTGTAATACACCCCACCGCTGTCACTCGGCTCCTCTGATACACCCCACCGCTGTCACTCAGCTCCTGTAATACACCCCACCGATGTCACTCAGCTCCTGTAATACACCCCACTGCTGTCACTCGGCTCCTCTGATACACCCCCACCGCTGTCACTCGGCTTCTGTAATACACCCCACCGCTGTCACTTGGCTCCTGTAATACACCCCACCGCTGTTACTCGGCTCCTTTAATACACCCCACCGCTGTCACTCAGCTCCTTTGATACACCCCCACCACTGTCACTCGGCTTATCTGATACACCCCACCGCTGTCACTCGGCTCCTGTAATATACCCCACCGCTGTCACTCGGCTCCTCTGATACACCCCACCACTGTCACTCGGCTCCGGTAATACACCCCACCACTGTCACTCGGCTCCTGTAATACACCTTACCGCTGTCACTCGGCTCCTGTAATACACCCAACTGCTGTCATTCAGCTCCTGTAATACACCCCACCGCAGTCGCTCGGCTCCTCTGATACACCCCGCCGCTGTCATTCGCCTCCTATAATACACCCCACCGCTGTCACTTGGCTCCTGTAATACACCCCACCGCTGTCACTTGCCTCCTCTGATACACCCCCACTGCTGTCACTTGGCTCCTGTAATACACCCCACCGCTGTCACTCGGCTCCTGTAATACACCCCACCGCTGTCACTCAGCTCCTGTAATACCCCCACCGCTGTCACTCAGCTCCTGTAATAGAACCCACCGCTGTCACTCGGCTCCTGTAATACACCCCACCGCTGTCACTCGGCTTCTCTGATACACCCCACCGCCATCACTGGGCTCCTTTAATACACACCACCGCTGTTACTCGGCTCCTGTAATACACCCCACCCCTGTCACTTGACTCCTCTGATACACCCCGCCGCTGTCACTCGGCTCCTCTGATACACCCCACCGCTGTCACTTGGCTCCTGTAATACACCCCCACCGTTGTCACTCGGCTCCTCTGATACACCCCACCGCTGTCACTCGGCTCCTGTAATATACCCCATCGCTGTCACTCGGCTCCTTGTTATACACCCCACCACTGGCACTCGGCTCCTGTAATACACCGCAACCGCTATCACTCGGATCCTATGATACACCCCACCGCTGTCACTTGGCTCCTGTAATACACCCCACCGCGGTCACTCGGCTCCTGTAATGCACCCCACCGTTGTCACTCGGCTGCTGTAATACACCCCACCGCTGTCACTCGGTTCCTGTCATACACCCCACTGCTGTCACTCAGCTCCTGTAATACACCCCACCGTTGTCACTCGGCTCCTCTGATACACCCCACCGCTGTCACTCGGCTCCTCTGATACACCCCATCGCCGTCACTCGGCTCCTGTAATACACCCCACCGCTGTCACTCGCCTCCTCTGATACACCCCACCACTGTCACTCGGCTCCTCTGATACACCCCACCACTGTAACTTGGCTCCTGTAATACACCCCACCGCTGTCACTCGGCTCCTCTGTTACACCGCCACCGCTGTCACTCGGCTTCTGTAATACACCCAACCGTTGTCACTCGGCTCCTGTAATACACCCCCACCGCTGGCACTCGGGCGCCTGTAATACACCCTACCGCTGTCACTTGGCTGCTGTAATACACCCAACCGCTGTCACTCGGCTCATGTAATACACCCCACCGCTGTCACCCGGCTCATGTAATACAACCCATTGCTTCTCACTCGGGTACTGTAATACACCCCACCGCTGTTACTCGGCTCCACGGATACACCTTACCGCTGTCACTCGGCTCCTCTGTTACACCCCACCGCTGTCAATCGGCTCCTGTAATACACCCCACCGCTGCCACTCGGCTCCTGTAATACACCCCACCGCTGTCACTCGGCTCCTGTAATATACCCCACCGCTGTCACTCGGCTCCTGTAATACACCCCACCGCTGTCACTGGGCTCCTGTAATATACCTCATCGCTGTCACTCGGCTCCTGTAATATACCCCACCGCTGTGACTCGGCTCCTGTAATACACCTCACCGCCATCCCTCGGCTCCTCTAATACACCTCACCGCTGTCACTCGGCTCCTGTAGTACACCCCACCGCTGTAATCGGCTCCTTTAATACACCCCCACCACTGTCACTCGGCTCCTCTGATACACCCCACCGCTGTCACTCAGCTCCTGTAATACACCCCACCGCTGTCACTCGGCTTCTGTAATACACCCCACCGCTGTCACTCGGCCCCTCTGATACACCCCACCGTTGTCACTCGGCTCCTGTAATACACCCCACCGCTGTCACTCGGCTCCCGTAATACACCCCCCACCGCTGTCATTCGGCTCCTGTAATACACCCAACCGCTGTCATTCGGCTCCTGTAATACACCCCACCGCTGTCACTCAGCTCCTGTAATTACACCACCACCGCTGTCACTCAGCTCCTCTAATACACCCAACCGCTGTCATTCGGCTCCTGTAATACACCCAACCGCTGTCACTCGGCTCCTGTAATACACCCCCACCGCTGTCATTCGGCTCCTGTAATACACCCAACCGCTGTCATTCGGCTCCTGTAATACACCCTACCGCTGTCACTCAGCTCCTGTAATTACACCACCACCGCTGTCACTCGGCTCCCCTGATACACCTCACCGATGTCACTCGGCTCCTGTAATACACCCCACCGCTGTCACTCGGCTCCTCTGATACACCCCACCGCAGTCGCTCAGCTCCTCTGATACACCCCACCGCTGTCATTCGCCTCCTGTAATACACCCCACCGCTTTCACTTGGCTCCTGTAACACTTGGCCCACTTGGCCTTGGCTTCACTTGGCCCTACCGCTGTCACTCGGCTCCTCTGATACACCCCACCGCTGCATGGGCGTATTTCAAAATCTGTCAAGCGGGGGGGGGGGATCTCTGAAGAGGGCGTCAATCCCCCACATGAGGGCGCCTCTTTTGTGGCAAAAAAGTAACCCCCATTTTTTTCCCTCCGCGGATTTGGGCCGGTTACCTTATTTTGGTATTCGAACTGAAGAAATTCACTTTTCAAACTCATACAATTTATTTGGTCGAATTTTCTGAAAAAAAGTGTATTTTCATTTGTTTTGGTCAAAAACCAAAAATTGTGATAAAAGGAGATTGCCATTTTAAAGAAAATGTCATTGTGAAAATGTCATTAAAGAAAATGTCACCCCACCGCTGTCGCTTGGCTCCTCTGAAACACTCCACCGCTGCCCCTCGGCTCCTCTCATAAACGCCACCGCTGTCACTCGGCTCCTGTAATACACCCCACCGCTGTCACTCGGCTCCTGTAATACACCCCACCGCCATCACTCGGCTCCTCTGATACACCCCACCGCTGTCACTTGGCTCCTGAAATACACCCCACCACTGTCACTCGGCTCCTGTAATACACCGCACCGCTGTCACTCGGCTCCTGTAATACACCCCACCGCTGTCACTCGGCTCCTGTAATACACCCCACTGCTGTCACTCAGCTCCTGTAATACACCCCACCGCTGTCACTCAGCTCCTTTAATAGAACCCACCGCTGTCGCTCGGCTCCTGTAATACACCCCACCGCTGTCACTCGGCTCCTCTGATACACCCCACCGCCATCACTCGGCTCCTTTAATACACCCCACCGCGGTTACTCGGCTCCTGTAATACACCCCACCCCTGTCACTTGACTCCTCTGATACACCCCACCGCTGTCACTCGGCTCCTCTGATACACCCCACCGCTGTCACTCGGCTCCTGTAATACACCCCCACCGCTGTCACTTGGCTCCTCTGATACACCCCACCGCTGTCACTCGGCTTCTGTAATATACCCCATCGCTGTCACTCGGCTCCTGTAATACACCCCACCACTGGCACTCGGCTCTTGTAATACACCCCACCGCTGTCACTCGGCTCCTGTAATACACCCCATCGCTGTCACTCACCTCCTGTGGTACACCCCACCGCTGTCACTCAGTTCCTGTCATACACCCCACCGCTGTCACTCGGCTCCTCTGATACACCCCACCGCTGTCACTTGGCTGCTGTAATACACCCCATCGCTGTCACTCAGCTCTTGTAATACACCCCACCGCTGTCACTCAGCTCCTGTAATACACCCCACCGCTGTCACTCAGCTCCTGTGATACACGGCTCCTCTGATTGTCCGCCCCTGTAGCTCAGTTGGGAGAGCGCCGGGCTTCTGACCTCACCCGTTAGTGGCAGCCCGGGTTCGAGTCGCTTCGGCACTCGCTATTTGCCCCTGACTGGGCTGGCCTGTGGCCGGTGGCAGCGGTCGCACTCAAGCCGTCAGGTGACGTCAGATGGCGGGTGAGACCGTGTCCCAGGTATGTCGGGCACGTAAAACTTTCACTTCTAAATTCTGCCGGACGCCAGGAAATGATTGATCAGGTGGTGGGGTCAGGGCCTGCGCAACAAGCTATGCTTATCGCGGGGCCTGATCTCGAAAATCCATCCATTCAAAAACATTCGGACTAAATTTATTTTAACAAAATACACCCCACCGCTGTCACTCGGCTCCTGTAATACACCCCACCGCTGTCACTCGGCTCATGTAATACACCCTACCGCTGTCACTCGGCTCCTGTAATATACCCCGCCGCTGTCACACGGCTCCTGTAATACACCCCACCGCTGTCACTCGGCCCCTCTGATACACCCCACCGCTGTCACTCGGTTCCTGTAATACACCCCACTGCTTTCACTCAGCTCCTGTAATACACCCCACCGCTGTCACTCGGCCCCTCCGATACACCCCCACCGATGTCACTCAGCTCCTGTAATACACCCCACTGCTGTCACTCGGCTCCTCTGATACACCCCCACCGCTATCACTAGGCTTCTTTAATACACCCCACCGCTGTCACTCGGCTCATGTAATACACCCCACCGCTGTTACTCGGCTCCTTTAATACACCCCACCGCTGTCACTCAGCTCCCTTGATACACCCCCACCACTGTCACTCGGCTCCTCTGATACACCCCACCGCTGTCACTCAGCTCCTGTAATACACCCCACCGCTGTCACTCGGCTCCTGTAATACACCCCCACTGCTGTCACTCGGCTCCTTTAATACACCCCACCGCTGTCACTCAGCTCCTTTGATACACGCCCACCACTGTCCCTCGGCTTCTCTGATACACCCCACCGCTGTCACTCGGCTTCTCTGATACACCCCACCGATGTCACTCTGCTCCTGTAATATACCCCACCGCTGTCACTCGGCTCCTGTAATACCCCCACCTCTGTCACTCGGCTTCTCTGATACACCCCACCGCTGTCACTCGGCTCCTGTAATACACCCCCACCGCTGTCACTCGGCTCCGCTGATACACCCCACCACAGTCACTCGGCTCCTGTAATACACCCCACCACTGTCACTCGGCCCCTGTAATACACCCCACCGCTGTCACTCGGCTCCTGTAATACACTCAACCGCTGTCACTCGGCTCCTGGAAAACACCCACACCGCTGTCACTCGGCTCCTGTAATACACCCCCACCGCTGTCACTGAGCTCCTGTAATACACCCCACCGTTGTCACTCGGCTCCTGTAATACACCCTACCGCTGTCACTCGGCTCCTGTAATACACCCACCCGCTGTCACTCGACTCCTGTAATACACCCCACCGCTGTCACTCAGCTCCTGTATTTACACCACCACCGCTGTCACTCGGCTCCTCTGATACACTCCACCGCTGTCACTCGGCTCCTGTAATACACCCCACCACAGTCGCTCGGCTCCTCTGATACACCCCACCGCTGTCATTCGCCTCCTGTAATGCACCCCACCGCTGTCACTTGGCTCCTGTAATACACCCCACCGCTGTCACTTGGCTCTTCTGATACACCCCACCGCCGCATGGGCGGATTTCAAAATCTTTCAAGGGGGGGGGGGGGGGGAATCCCTCAAGAGGGCGTCAATCCCCCACATGAGGGCGCCTCTTTTTGGGAAAAAAGTAATCACATTTTTTTCCTCCGCGGATTTGGGCCGGTCACCTTATTTTGGTATTCGAACTGAAGAATTTCACTTTTCAAACTCATACAAATTTATTTGGTCGAATTTTTCTGAAAAAAGTGTATTTTCATTTGTTTTGGTCACAAAAAAAATTGTGATAAAAGGACATTGCCATTTTTAAGAAAATGTAATTGTGAAAATGTCATTAAAGAAAATGTCACCCCACCGCTGTCGCTTGGCTCTTCTGAAACACTCCACCGCTGTCCCTCAGCTCCTCTCATAAACGCCACCGCTGTCACTCGGCTCCTGTAATACACCCCACCGCTGTCACTCCGCTCCTGTAATACACCCCACCGTCACCACTCGGCTCCTGTAATACACCCCCAACGCTGTCACTCGGCTCCTGTAATACACCCCACCGCTGTCACTCGGCTCCTGTAATACACCCCACCGCCATCACTCGGCTCCTCTGATACACCCCACCGCTGTCACTTGGCTCCTGAAATACACCCCATCGCTGGCACTCGGCTCCTGTAATACACCACACCGCTGTCACTCAGCTCCTGTAATAGAACCCACCGCTGTCACTCGGCTCCTGTAATACACCCCACTGATGTCACTCGGCTCCTCTGATACACCCCACCGCCATCACTAGGCTCCTTTAATACACCCCGCCGCTGTTACTCGGGTCCTGTAGTACACCCCACCCTTGTCACTTGACTCCTCTGATACATCCCACGTCTGTCACTCGGCTCCTCTGATACACCCCGCCGCTGTCACTCGGCTCCTGTAATACACCCCCACCGTTGTCACTCGGCTCCTCTGATACACCCCACCGCTGTCACTCGGCTCCTGTAATACACCCCATCGCTGTCACTCGGCTCCTTGTTATACACCCCACCACTGGCACTCGGCTCCTGTAATACACCCCAACTGCCATCACTCGGCTCCTCTGATACACCCCACCGCTGTCACTTGGCTCCTGCAATACACCCCACCGCGGTCACTCGGCTCCTGTAATGCACCCCACCGTTGTCACTCGGCTGCTGTAATACACCCCACCGCTGTCACTCGGTTCCTGTAATACACCCCACTGCTGTCACTCAGCTCCTGTAATACACCCCACCGCTGTCACTCGGCTCCTCTGATACACCCCCACCGATGTCACTCAGCTCCGGTAATACACCCTACCGCTGTCACTCGGCTCCTCTGATACACCCCCACGGCTGTCACTTGGCTCCTCTGATACACCCCACCGCTGTCACTCGGCTCCTCTGATACACCCCCACCGCTGTCACTCGGCTTGTGTAATACACCCCACCGCTGTCACTCGGCTCCTGTAATAGACCCCCACCGCTGTCACTCGGCTCCTTTGATACACCCCACCGCTGCATGGGCGTATTTAAAAATCCGTCCAGGGGGGGGGGGAGCCCTCAAGAGGGCGGCAATCTCCCACATGAGGGCGCCTCTTTTTTGGCAAAAAAAGTAACCCAATTTTTTTTCCCGCGGGTTTGGGCCGGTCACCTTAATTTGGTATTCGAACCGAAGAAATTCACGTTTCAAACTCACACAAATTTATTTGGTCGAATTTTTCTGAAAAAAGTGTATTTTTATTTGTTTTGGTCACAAACCAAAAATGATGATAAAACGAGAAAGCCATTTTAACCCTATTTGTAACAGGCTCCTGGCTACCCCTATTTGTAACAGGGGGGGGCGGATTCCGCCCCCCCCGGGAGATCTCGAGATCTACTTGTCCGATTTTCGAAAATGAAACGGCGTTTGGTTCCTCTCAACACGATCTACATTTCTAAATAATAAAAAAATCTACATTTGGGATAGGGGGGCAACAGGGGGGCAAAAACCACAAAATGTTAGTGGTATTTTTGATCCAACATAGCTTTCATATTTATCGACTGATTTTAACACAATTAATACGAAGCGATAGAGATGGAATTGGAAATTGATATATGACAGTGGCGTTTGGAAATTCAAAAATCATAGGCGTGTGCAGGTCACTCAATATGGGGGTGAAGTAAATGCGTAATAAAACCATTTTTTGATGTGTTTTCTTAAATAAATGAAATGATATGTGATTGTGACTTTAGACAAAACAGTTAAAAATCATATTTTTTTGCCGTAGGCGGTACCAGGTTAGTGAAAAAGGGGGGTAAAATTGGAAAAAATATTAACCGCAGACAAGTTGCTATCCAGCACTATAAATATGTTACTGATCGTAGATAGTTCCTTTTTGCATGTTGTACTTCATCATAGGCGTATCCAGGATCCAAACTGGGGCGGCTCAATACCTTTTGATAAGTATATTATCCGCTATTATGATACTAACTAGTCAACAGTGTCTATTTCACTTACAACTTCAATTAACATTGCTTACCCCCCTTTTACCCTACCTGGACTCGCCTATTATCTTATAATCTTTCGTAGAGTAGCCTGTGGTGCGTGTTTCATCCGAAAACTACAGTATGTTATGTCATTGTACGCCCATGCCTCTTAGTTTCCTTTCAATAATACGACCCCCTTTTTTCCATTCCTGAGTGCGCCTCTGCAAAAAAAATGACTTTATTCCCTTTCTTGGCCTCATATGTGCATATATAATTATAAGCTAACCGTCTATTGCGCCGTTATCGCTGGCATATCGTCATCACCAAGCCAGTCACCCCCCTTTTCATGTGCCTGAACACGCCCCTGAAACTCTATATGTAATAAATTATGCAAATAATGGAAGCCGAAACTATCTTTTACATCTTTATAACTATAAATGCCCCTTACATTGCTCTATTTGCTTCCCGCCAAGCATTGAATACTTCCTGCACCCCCCCCCCCCTTTTTCAAGCCCCTGAAACGCCTCTGCCATGAAATTTTAATGATATTTCATTAACATCAACTAATTTTCACTTGTTGCAATCACCGTGAACCGATGTAACTCCTTAATACTTGAGGAAGTTACGAAGAAACCGTGAAGATCGCATTTCCGTATTATCGCCAAATATCGCCTCCGAACCCACCCAAAACTGTACCCTGGAACCGCCTCTGTTCAGTTTAAGAACTCAATTTTGACTCCAAATGTGGAATTCAATTCTATGAAAAGTCCCAAAATTTCATGGGCCTGCACCCAGCCGTTCTGGAGATATCTTCGAAAACATGAGGGGGCGGAATCCGCCCGCCCCCCCCCCCCCCCCCCCTGTTACAAATAGGGTTAAAGAAAATGTAATTTCCCGTCTTTTGACGTTTTATGTTTGCCATTTGCTTTAAAATCTCTATTTTCTACGATTTTTCAAACATTTATCGTTTTTCAACCAAAAATGGTATGACATGACGTCATTAAAACGTCATTATTCCCAATACACTATATCAATGTCATTTAAATTTTGTAAGAAGACATGGAATTGATGCAGCATAAGGTACTGAAAGTTTCACAATCCTATGATGTTTGTCATGGTGTTTAAGTTATGTAGAAAATCCGAGAGGCGGGGCAGATACTACGCTCCCCCCAGCGGGGCACGGGTTAACCCGCGAGTTACTGGGGTATATTTCATAACGCGACCTACGGGGGGGGGGCTATTTTTTTGCCACCCTTTGGATCTCCGGAACTACTGTACCGATTGTAAAAATTCAAACGGCATTCGATAGCCCGTATGTCTGGCACTTCTAAGTACAATTCTAAGCTGTTTATGACTTTAGGTCAGGTCAAGGTCATCCGAGGTCACGAGGTCAGACTGCAGATTACAGTCATTATGCGTTGTAACACATGTTTATGGGTTTGTTTTTTGTCTAGAACGCGAAAAATTACCTTAGAACATTGCTTGTTCCATATAAATAGAAGTAAAAAAGCAAAAACGGAAATGCATTGTTTATGCATAGTAATGCTGCGAGAGGTGGTCTATTTTTGTCATTTAAAGGTCATAACTCAGTAATTTTTAATGATATCGACTTCAAATTTGGTATAATTATTCACCGAACACGTCTCGATCACATATATTCCGGTTTTGGGATAATTCTTGTTTTTTTTCTCAACAAAACTAAAAAAAAAATCAGAGATCGCAGTTTGATAGCCCGGTCTATTGTCGATAATTTGATTTAAGACAATTTAATTTATCTCTAACATTGTACCTTTGACAGTATTTTCCGCAAACCATTATTTGTCAACAAAAACCGAAGAACATGACGTCATTCTGACGTCATTCTCGGTTGACCTATCATAACCTCATCTGTTTCCTTTGGTCAGCATGTGTGGAATTGATGTGAGAGAAGGTACTGCACGTTTAGTGGCAATACTGGCGTTGGTTTAGGAGTTATTGCAAAATAACGTGAGGGGGGACAAAAATAGCCACTCGTACCCCAGTAAGTCGCCGGGGCTGCTTAAATTGCATTCAATCACACGAGAAAAACTTCCGTTTTCATAAAGTTTTCTCCTAAGATCATTATTGTTCACGTTCAGTGCAGGGAACGCATACTTGTATTGAATGCCCCCCCCCCCCCCCCCACTAAGATTCCTGTGAGGAGGGGCATTTGCCCCTGATCCCCCCTGGATCCACCAGTGCCGTCAGCGAAAGGTGTTGTTCAGCGGGGTACATGATAACAATGGCAAAATAACAAAGAAGTTAAGGAAACGAAATTATACAATAAATCGATAACTTAAATTAACTTTGCTTTCCACTTGATGATATTCTGGAATATGTTTTAACCATGGAATTCGTCGAATTGACCAGGATTTGTGAACAAATTTAAAAAAACTACAATTTAAAAGACACACCAGAATCAAAATTATGACAATAAAGAGGCATTCATGTCTTTGCCATTCATGAATGGCATAGAGCAAAACTGAAGAATGCTCGCGATAAAGCACAACACCCCAGTTAAAGAATTGGATGGTAAACAGCCAATTTTGCACTCGGGCCAGCCAAAATCCACCCACCCCGTTCTCCGGCTTCACAAAATCAACCCTGGCCTATTCTCCAGTCTGCCGAAGTCCCAGGCATGCGGAACTCCGCCCTGCTCCGCACACAGGCTGGTCCGGAGTCCCAGGCATGCGGAACTCCGCCCTGCTCCGCACACAGGCTGGTCCGGAGTCCCAGGCATGCGGAACTCCGCCCTGCTCCGCACACAGGCTGGTCCAAAGTCCCAGGCATGCGGAACTCCGCCCTGCTCCGCACACAGGCTGGTCCGAAGTCCCAGGCATGCGGAACTCCGCCCTGCTCCGCACACAGGCTGGTCCGGAGTCCCAGGCATGCGGAACTCCGCCCTGCTCCGTACACAGGCCTGTCCAAATCAGCCCTGTCTCCACCCATGAGGTCTGCCGAAATGCACCCTGCTCCTGTTCTCTCTAGCCTCCAAAAATTCACCCAGCGCCACCTGACCTGATGGCGGCACCTGGCCAGAGGGAAGCACCTGGTCTAAGGGCGGCACCTCGTCTGACGGCGGCACCTGGTCTGAGGACGTCACCTGGTATGGTCTGAGGCGGCCGGCGGCACCTAACCTGCGAGCGGCACCTCATTTGAGGACGGCATCTAGGCCACTCCAGGCCACTCTCTTTAGCCGCCCCTGTAGAAGGCAGGGCGCCTGTCGGCATTCCAGGCGCCCTACTATACGTGGGCCAGAAGTGCCTGTTGGGCCTGAGGACGGCACCTGGCCTGAGGGCGGTACCTGGGTTGACGGTGGCACCTGGCCTGAACGCAGCATCTAGTCTGAGGGCGGAACCTGACTTGAGGCCGGCACCTGGTCTGAGGGCAATACCTTGGCTGAGGGCGGCACCTGACCCTACCCCCCCCCCCCCCCCCCACAAATACGACCATGGGGCTGGCTCCTGAACCTCTGGCTTCACCCCCCCCCCCCCCACTCAAAGTTTTGTAGCGACGCCACTGCCTCCAAAGGCATCCTCCGATACACCTCCGAAGGCGCCCTTCCCAATACCGCCGAAGGCACCCTCCGATACATTTCCGAGGGCGCACTCCCACATACCTCCAAAAGCGCCCTCCAATGCACCTCTGAAGGCGCCATCCCAGATAGCTCCAAAGGCGACCTCCGATACACCTTTGAAAGCACCAACCCACCTACCTCCATGGGAGCCCTCCGATACACATCTGAATGAGCCAGCTAGCTGACTCATTCAGATACACCCCACCGCTGTCACTCGGCTCCTGTCACTCGGAACTCCACCGATGTCACTCGGCTCCTGGAATACACCCCACCGCCATCACTCGGCTCCTCTGATACACCCCACCGCTGTCATTCGGCTCCTGTAATACACCCCACCGCTGTCACTCGGCTCCTGCAATACACCCCACCGCTGTCACTCGGCTCCTGTAATACACCCCACCGCTGTCACTCGGCTCCTCTGATACACCTCACCGCTGTAACTCGGCTCCTGTAATACACCCCACCGCTATCTCTCGGCTCCTCTGATGCACCCCACCGCTGTCACCCGGCTCCTTTAATACACCCCACCGCTGTCACTCGGCTCCTCTGATACACCCCACCGCTGTCACTCGGCTCCTGTAATACACCCCACCGCGTCATTCAGCTCCTCTGATACACCCCCACCGCTGTCACTCGGCTCCTGTAATACACCCCACCGTTGTCACTCGGCTCCTGTAATACACCCCACCGCTGTCACTCGGCTCCTGTAATACACCACACCGCTGTCACTCTGATCCAGTAATACACCCCACCACTGTCACTCGGCTCCTGTCACTCGGCACCCCACCGCTGTCACTGGGTTCCTGTAATACACCCCACCGCTGTCACTCGGCTCCTGTAATACACCCCACCGCTGTCACTCAGCTCATGTAATACACCCCACCGCTGTCACTCAGCTCCTGTAATACACCCCACCGCTGTCACTCGGCTCCTGTAATACACCCCACCGCTGTCACTCGGATCTTCTGATATACCTCACCGCTGTCACTCGGCTCCTGTAATACACCCCAACGCCATAACTCGGCTCCTCTGATATACTCCACCGCCTGTCACTCGGCTTATGTAATACATCCCACCGCTGTCACTCAGCTCCTCTGATACACCCCACCGCTGTCACTCAGATCCTCTGATACACCTCACCGCTGTCACTCGGCTCCTGTAATACACCCCACCGCTGTCACTCAGCTCCTGTAATACACCCCACCGCTGTCACTCGGCTCCTCTGATACACCCCACCGCTGTCACTCGGCTCCTGTAATACACCCCACCACCATCACTTGGCTCCTCTGATACACCCCATTACTGTCATTCGTCTACTGTAATACACCCCACCGCTGTCACTCGGCTCCTGTAATACACCCCACCGCTGTCACTCGGCTCCTGTAATACACCCAGCCGCTGTCACTCGGCTCCTCTGATACACCCCACCGCTGTAACTCGGCTCCTGTAATACACCCCACCGCTATCTCTCGGCTCCTCTGATGCACCCCACCGCTGTCACCCGGCTCCTTTAATACACCCCACCGCTGTCATTCGGCTCCTCTGATACACCCCACCGCTGTCACTCGGCTCCTGTAATACACCCCACCGCTGTTACTCAGCTCCTGTAATACACCCCCACCGCTGTCACTCGGCTCCTCTGATACACCCCACCGCTGTCACTCGGCTCCTGTAATACACCCCACCACCATCACTTGGCTCCTCTGATAAACCCCATTACTGTCATTCGGCTCCTGTAATACACCCCACCGCTGTCACTCGGCTCCTGTAATACACCCCACCGCTGTCATTCCGCTCCTCTGATACACCCCACCGCTGTCACTCGGCTCCTGTAATACACCCCACCGCTGTTACTCAGCTCCTGTAATACACCCCCACCGCTGTCACTCGGCTCCACTGATACAATCCCCCGCTTTCACCCGGCTCTTGTAATACACCCAACCGCTGTCATTAGGCTCCTGTAATACACCCCACCGCTGTCACTCGGCTCCTGTAATACACCCCACCGCTGTCACTCGGCTCCTGTAATACACCCCGCCGCTGTCACTCGGCTCCTGTAATACACCCCACCGCTGTCACTCGGCTCCTCTGATACACCCCACCGCTGTCACTCGGCTCCTGTAATACATCCCACAGCTGTCACTCGGCTCCTGTAATACACTCCACCGCCATCACTCGGATCCTCTGATATACCCCACCGCAGTCACTCGGCTCCTGTAATACACCACACCGCTGTCACTCGGCTCCTGTAATACACTCCACCGCCATCACTCGGATCCTCTGATATACCCCACCGCAGTTACTCGGCTCCTGTAATACACCCCCACCGCTGTCACTCGGCTCCACTGATACAATCCCCCGCTTTCACCCGGCTCTTGTAATACACCCCACCTCTGTCACTCGGCTCCTCGGATGCGCCCTACCGCTGTCACTCGGCTCCTGTAATACACTCCACCGCTGTCACTCGGCTCCTGTAATACACCCCACAGCTGTCCCTCGGCTCCTGTAATACACCCCGCCGCTGTCACTCGGCTCCTGTAATACACTCCACCACTGTCACTCGGCTCCTCTGATATACCCCACCGCAGTCACTCGGCTCCTGTAATACACCCCACCGCCGTCACTCGGCTCCTGTAATACACTCCACCGCTGTCACTTGGCTCCTGTAATACACCCAGCTGCTGTCACTCGGCTCCTGTAATACACTCCACCGCTGTCACTCGGCTCCTCTGATATACCCCACCGCAGTCACTCGGCTCCTGTAATACACCCCACCGCCGTCACTCGGCTCCTGTAATACACTCCACCGCTGTCACTTGGCTCCTTTGATACACCCCACGGCTGTCACTCGGCTCCTGTAATACACCACACCGCTGTCACTTGACTCCTCTGATACACCCCACCGCTGTCACTCGGCTCATGTAATACACCCCACCGCCATCACTCGGCTCCTCTGATACACCCCACCGCCGTCACTCGGCTCCTGTAATACACCCCACCACTGTAACTCGGCTCATATAATACACCCCACCGCTGTCACTCGGCTCCTCTGATACACCCCACCGCTGTCACTCGGCTCCTGTAATACACCCCACCGCCATCACTCGGCTCCTCTGATACGCCCCACCGCTATCACTCGGCTCCTGTAATACACCCCACCGCTGTCACTCGGCTCCTGTAATACACCCCACCGCTGTCACCCGGCTCCTGTAATACACCCCACCGCTGTCACTCGGCTCCTGTAATACACCCTACCGCTGTCTCTTGGCTCCTCTGATACACCCCACCGCTGTCACTCAATTCCTGTAATACACCCCACCGCTGTCACTCAGTTCCTGTAATACACCCCACCGCTGTCACTCAGCTCCTGTAATACACCCCACCGCTGTCTCTCGGCTCCGCTGGTACACCCCACCGCTGTCACTCAGTTCCTGTAATACACCCCACCGCTGTCACTCAGTTCCTGTAATACACCCCACCGCTGTCACTCAGTTCCTGTAATACACCCCACCGTTGTCACCCGGCTCCTGTAATACACCCCACCGCTGTCACTCAGCTCCTGTAATACACCCCACCGCTGCCACTCGGCTCCTGTAATACACCCCCACCGCTGTCGCTCAGCTCCTGTAATACACCCCCACCGCTGTCACTCGGCTCCACTGATACAATCCACCGCTTTCACCCGACTCCTGTAATACACCCCACCGCTGTCACTCAGCTCCTGTAATACACCCCACCGCTGCCACTCGGCTCCTGTAATACACCCCCACCGCTGTCGCTCAGCTCCTGTAATACACCCCATCGCTGTCACTCGGCTCCTGTAATACACCCCACCGCTGTCACTTGGTTCTTCTGATACACCCCACCGCTGTCACTCGGCTCCTGTAATACACCCAGCCGCTGTCACTCGGCTCCTCTGATACACCCCACCGCTGTCACTCGGCTCCTCTGATACACTCTACCGCTGTCACTCGGCTCCTGTAATACACCCCACCGCTGTCACTCAGCTCCTCTGATACACTCCACCGCTGTCACTCGGCTCCTGTAATACACCCCACCGCTGTCACTCGGCTCCTCTGATACACCCCACCGCTGTCACTCGGCTCCTGTAATACACCCAGCCGCTGTCACTCGGCTCCTCTGATACACCCCACCGCTGTCACTCGGCTCCTCTGATACACTCCACCGCTGTCACTCGGCTCCTGTAATACACCCCACCGCTGTCACTCGGCTCCTCTGATACACTCCACCGCTGTCACTCGGCTCCTCTGATACACTCCACCGCTGTCACTCGGCTCCTGTAATCACCCCACCGCTGTCACTCGGCTCCTCTGATGCGCCCCACCGCTGTCACTCGGCTCCTGTAAAACTGTCAACCGCTGTCACTCGGCTCATGTAATACACCTAACCGCTGTCACTCGGCTCCTGTAATACACCCCACCGCTGTCACTCGGCTCCTGTAATACACCCCAGCGCTGTCACTCGGCTCCTGTAATACACCCCACCGCTGTCACTCGGCTCCTGTAATACACCCCACCGCCATCACTCGGATCCTCTGATACACTCCACCGCTGTCACTTGGCTCCTCTGATACACCCCACGGCTGTCACTCAGCTCCTGTAATACACTCCACCGCTGTCACTTGGCTCCTGTAATACATCCCACCACTGTCACTCGGATCCTGTAATACACCCCCACCGCTGTCACTCGGCTCCTGTAATACACCTCACAGCTGTCACTTGGCTCCTGTAATACACCCCACAGCTGTCACTCGGCTCCTGTAATACACCCCACCGCTGTCACTCGGCTACTGTAATACACCCCCACCGCTGTCACTCGGCTCCTGTAATACTGTCAACCGCTGTCACTCGGCGCATGTAAACCGCTGGGGTAATACACCCCACCGCCCAACCGCTGTCACTCGGCTCCTGTAATACACCCCACCGCTGTCACTCGGCTCCTGTAATACACCCCACCGCTGTCACTCGGCTCCTGTAATACACCCCACCGCTGTCACTCGGCTCATGTAATACACCCCACCGCTATCACTCGGATCCTCTGATACACTCCACCGCTGTCACTTGGCTCCTCTGATACACCCCACCGCTGTCACTCGGCTGCTGTAATACACCCCACCGCTGTCACTCGGCTCCTGTAATACACCCACCGCTGTCTCTCGGCTCCTGTAATACACCCCACCGCTGTCACTCGGCTCCTCTGATACACCCCACCGCTGTCACTCGGCTCATCTGATACACCCCACCGCTGTCACTCGGCTCCTGTAATACACCCCACCGCCATCCCTCGGCTCCTCTAATACACCTCACCGCTGTCACTCGGCTCCTCTGATACACCCCACCGCTGTCACTCGGCTCCTGTAATACACCTCACCGCTGTCACTAGGCTCCTCTGATACACCCCACCGCTGTCACTCGGCTCCTGTAATACATCCCCACCACTGTCACTCGGCTCCTGTAATACACCCCACCGCTATCACCCGGCTCCTCTGATACACCCCACAGCAGTCACTCAGCTCCTATAATACACCCCACCGCTGTCACTCGGCTCCTGTAGTACACCCCACCGCTGTCACTCGCTCCTCTGATACACCCCACCCCTGTCAAACGGCTCAACTGATACACCCCACCGCTGTCACTCGGCTCCTGTAATACACCCCACCGCTGTCACTCGGCTCCTGTAATACACCCCACCGCCATCACTCGGCTCTTCTGATATACTCTACCGCTGTCAATCGGCTCCTGTAATACACGCCACCGCTGTCACTCGGCTCCTGTAATACACCCCATGGCTGTCACTCGGCTCCTCTGATACACCCCACCGCTGTCACTCGGCTCCTGTAATACACCCCACCGCTGTCACTCGGGTCCTCTGATACACCCCAACGCTGTCAAACGGCTCCTGTAATACACCCACCGCTGTCACTCAGCTGCTGTAATACACCCCACCGCAGTCACACAGCTCCTATAATACACCCCACCGCTGTCACTCGGCTCATGTAATACACTCCACCGCTGTCACTCGGCTCCTGTAATACACCCCACCGCTGTCACTCGGCTCCTGTAATACACCCCACCGCTGCCACTCGGCTCCTGTAATAGACCTCACCGCTGACACTCGGCTCCTGTAATACACCCCACCGCTGTCACTCGGCTCCTGTAATACACCCCACCGCTGTCACTCGGCTCCTATGATACACCAATCCGCTGTCACTTGGCTCCTGTAATATATCCTACCGCTGTCACTCGGCTCCTGTAATACACCCCACCGCTGTCACTCGGCTCATGTAATACACTCCACCGCTGTCACTCGGCTCCTGTAATACACCCCACCGCTATCACTCGGATCCTCTGATACACTCCACCGCTGTCACTTGGCTCCTCTGATACACCCCAACGCTGTCACTCGGCTGCTGTAATACACCCCACCGCTGTCGCTCGGCTCCTGTGATACACCCCACCGCTGTCACTTGGCTCCTGTAATACACCCCACCGCTGTCATTCAGCTCCTGTGATACACCCCTACCGCTGGCACTCGGGTTCTCCGATACACCCCAACGCTGTCAATTGGCTCCTGTAATAAACCCCACCGCTGTCTCTCGGATCCTGTAATACACCCCACCGCTGTCACTCGGCTCCTGTGACACACCCCACCGCTGTCACTCGGCTCCTGTGATACACCCCACCGCTGTCACTCGGCTCCTCTGATACACCCCACCGCTGTCACTCGGCTCCTGTGATACACCCCACCGCTGTCACTCGGTTCCTGTGATACACCCCACCGCTGTCACTCGGCTCCTCTGATACACCACACCGCTGTCACTCGGCTCCTGTGATACACCCCACCGCTGTCACTCGGCTCCTCAGATACACCCCACCGCTGTCACTCGGCTCCTGTGATACACCCCACCGCTGTCACTCGGCTCCTGTAATACACCCCACCGCTGTCACTCGGCTCCTGTGATACACTGCTCTTCTGATTTTCCGCCACTTTATTCTCAGTTGGGAAAGCGCCGGGCTTCTGACCTCATCCGGTAGTGTCAGCCCGGGTTCGAGTCTCTTCGGCACTCGCTATTTATCCCTGACTGGGATGGCCTGTGGCCTGTGGCTGCGGTCGCATTCAAGATCAGGTGACGTAAGAGGGCGGGGCGGACCGTGTCCCAGGTATGTCGGGCACGTCAAAAATTCTGCCGGACGCCAGGAATTGCTTGATCAGGTGGTGGGGTCAGGGCCTGCGCATCAATCTATGTTTACCGCGGGGCCTGGCCTCGGAAATCCATCCATTCAAAAACATTCGGACTAAATTGATTATAAAAAAAATACACCCCACCGCCGTCACTCGGCTCCTGTAATACACCCTACCGCTGTCAATCGGCTCCTCTGATATACCCCCACAATTCGTTTATCTCGGATTTTCGATATTAGTGACCTTAGGTCGGGTCAATTTCGTGACCTCCCCATTGTAAGTCAATGGGGACATATTAAAATGCTTCCTATTCTGAGGATACGCATGATATCAGCCCAATTACTTCTGGATCATGTTATCACATCCAGGATTTTATAAGGCAGGAGGCTTCAGGCCCGAGGACGGCATATTTCCTCGGCAACAGGGGCGACATGATCCAGCGAGGCGCCAATCCAATATGTCAATTAAACTGGTCAAATATGCCTCTTCCTTAACCCGCGCCCCCGGGGGGTGGGGCAGAATCTGCCCCCCCCCCCCCCTCCCGGATTTTCTCGATATATTGAAAACTATGATAGATATTGACGTGAAACGTTCCGTACCTTATGTTGCATCCATTGTACGTCTTCTCTCAACGTGTTAGTTGGGCAAACTACAGAGGCGATCAAAAATAGATCTAAACTATGTCAACCTTTTTGATTTACCTTCACTATAAAATAGTTAATAGAATGTATGCAACAAACAAATCTATTAATTATCAATGTATCACAATCAAACATCTGTTCTTTTTGTAAGGACAGTGTGGACACAATAATTCATTTATTCTGGGAATGCCCTAAAACCAAGATATTTATTAAAGAAATACTGTCACATTTAAAGGAGAAATATAATGTCAGAGTTAACAGATTGATGCAGACAAATGGTTCTTACCAACTGATCTGCCAAATATCAACATTCTCGTAGTAACGTTAATCAAGGCTTCAATGCATAAGGCTCGCATGAGCGCGTCTCAACCATGTTTGGAAAAAATGATGCAAAGCCTCAAACTCGAGGCTGTTAAAGAATATATGATTGCAAGGTCAAAGCACAAAGAATGTACCTTCGAGCAGAAATGGGGTGAACTTAAAAAGCTGGTCGCTTGAGTCAAATCGTTTATTAAAGCAAGTATCATACTGAAAGCAGAGTTGCGGCGCTCCTTGACGGCACACACACACACACACACACACACACACACACACACACACACACACACACACACACAC